>PTEX01000119.1:215244-259322 GCA_003342815.1 Eudromia elegans
TGATTCTATGATTCTGTGAAAATGGGGTAGCCATTTGGAGCCTGAGATAACTTGTTATCAGATGCCTCCTTTCTTGATCTGTTCAGCTTGTAAAAGATGAACTTCAATGCAGACCTCAAAATCTGATTATAAAATCAGCTTGCAACGCCACTTTGAACAACATTTTCTACCTAATTAGCACACTTTCCTTATGTATTAATTACAGATATGTGTGATTTTGGATAAAAAAGAGCAACCTCATCTCCTTTGTGTGTCACTTAGGGGAACGTAATTCTGTTGCTGTGGAGTTAGTAGGTGTTAACTTAACAAAGCACTGGGGGCTTTATGTGTTTTTATGAAGTTAATATTTTACTCCGCCATAGCACAACCTGTTTTAAGTGTTCACTGAAGTAAGGGAGTAATAAACTGATTTGGTTTTGAGGGCGGAAACTGAGTCACAGATAATTGTATGATATAAAGCTATTAACAGATAAAGATATACAGGTCAGGTACTGTAAATCTTGGAGCTGTATTTTAGCTTTAGATTATATTTCTTCACTGTTTAGAAGATGTTGCAACTAGTAATTGGACAGAAGTAGGAAGTCTTTTCTTGCCTTAGAAATAAATTGAAATTTACTCAGAGTAAATTATGCCAGCATRACATACAGTTTATTTGATGTGCTATTATACATGTATCATTGCTAGCACACATATTCCAAAGATTGCATTTCTGTCACTTAATTCTTTGTCTTTCTGGAACAAAAAATAAAAAGAGAAAAAAACAGCAGTTTTATTGAAATGACATTTGTTTGCTTAATCAACATTAAGAAGTATCACTGTAGGAAATACAAGCAGCTTTGCTCTCCTCAGACATAAATCCTCAACCTTCTTTAATAAACAGTCCTCTCTGCTGCTAAGCTTTAAATAATGATCTATACTAATAAGGTTTTAGATGCAGTTGGAGACTTTTCATGTGTTTCATGCACAGCGGCATTCAGCCTTCATCATCGTAAATATATTAGTTACTAAGTGTTTAGTTTAGTTTTTTTGGTTGTTTGGCTTAGTCAATATGGYTGAGGTGTCTGCCCCTATATTTATTTAGACAACAGTACTCACTCACTGTGGGCAGTACTGAAATGGAGGCAGACAGTGATTAATTCCTCTTGAACACTTTGATGTTCTATGTGCAAAAAGAAGAACTTGGTGTCTCTTAGAATTGGTAATTATCAGTAGTGCTAACAGGAGCTCTTTTGCAGGTAGAAACACCTTCACTTAATATCTTTTTTCCTCTCTGTCTTTCCAGATGCAGCAGTTGTTCCATGAAAATTATGAACACAACCGGAAGGGTTACATTCAAGATCTTCACAACAGCAAAATTCATACGGCCATAACACTTCATCCAAACAAAAGACCAGCCTACCAGTACAGGCTGCACAACTACATCCTGAGTCGCAAAATTTCAGAGCTGCGCTATCGGACCATCCAGCTCCATAGGGAAAGTGCCCTTATGAGCAAGCTCAGTAACAGCCAGGTAAATAAGGAAGACCAGCGCCTGGGAGTGATGCCATCTTTCAATCGCTTCCAGCCGCGCAACAGGGCTGAAGTCATCGAGTGGGACTTYCTGACAGGAAAACTTCTCTACTCCATGGCAGAGAACCAGCCGCCCCGACAGAGCCTGAGCAGCGTCCTGCGGGCTGCGCTGGATGACACAGTCCTGCAAGTCATGGAAATGATCAAYGAGAACTCCAAGTCTAGAGGAAGGCTCATTGACTTCAAGGAAATACAGTACGGCTACCGCAGGGTGGACCCTATGCATGGTGTGGAGTACATCCTGGATCTACTGCTTTTGTACAAGAGGCACAAAGGAAGGAAAGTTACGGTTCCCGTGAGACGTCATGCTTACCTTCAGCAGTTGTTCAGCAAGCCTTTCTTCAGAGAAGCAGAGGAGCTTGATGTAAGAAGCCTGCTGGAAGATACCAACACTAACACTCAATCCTTCTCCCTTCTTTCAAATTCATTAAAKATTTTTTCATCATTCCAAGGCACCAAAGAAGTTGTGGGACTTAGTGACAAGAAAATACATATTCTTGTCCCTCTCGTAGGACGATATGATATTTTCTCAAGATTTATGGATAACTTTGAGAAGACTTGCCTGATTCCCGGGCAGAATGTAAAGCTGGCAATAATTCTCTTTGGTTCGGAGTCTAGCCAGGAGTCCAACAAACACACAGAGCTGCTGAAAGAATACAGCAACAAGTATCCCAAGGCAGATATGACCTTGATTCCTGTGGCAGGAGAATTTTCTAGAGGTTTAGGCCTTGAAACAGCCTCATCTCACTTTGACAATGACACTTTGCTCCTCTTTTGTGACGTTGATCTGATATTCACACCAGACTTTCTCCAGCGATGCAGAGATAACACTATTCAGGGAGAACAGGTTTACTACCCTATCATCTTTAGCCAATATGATCCAAAAGTAGTATTTGGAGGTAGCCCTCCAGGTGACAGTAGTTTTCTTTTCACAAAAAGAACTGGATTTTGGAGAGAGTATGGATATGGAATCACTTGTATTTACAAAAGTGATCTCCTGACTGCTGGTGGATTTGATACCTCAATTCAAGGCTGGGGACTTGAAGATGTAGACCTCTTTACTAAAGTGATAACATCCGGTTTGAAGGCTTTTAGAAGTCAAGAAGTAGGAGTTGTACATATTTTTCATCCAGTTCAGTGTGATCCCAATTTAGATCCAAAACAATATAAAATGTGCTTAGGGTCCAAAGCAAGTACATTTGCCTCTACCATGCAGCTCGCTGAACTCTGGCTAGAGAAACACTTGGGTGTCCGGTACAATCGAACTCTCTCCTGACATCCCGGCCCATTTTGCCTTTGTAGGGGAGTTTACCTCATTAATATTATTATTATTTTATTTTTTTGTCATATTTTTAAACTCCCTCCTCGTTGTCTTCCAAAGACTGTTGACCTCAAACAGGACAAGTCTGCTGTTCACTGATGTTTCTTATTCCTATTGAACTGGTTAGGTGCCACCTTTCATGTTTCTTTTATTTGAAATTCAGTTAAGTCATGGCAATCAGGGGATCCCGTGGAGCACATCCCTCACAAGAGACTGCATCAGAAGAATGTACTCTTTGGGCTTCAGGATGCAATATCATCTTTGTTGTGTTTCTCAGATGTAATGCGATACAAATATTTACTGGTGAAGGTACCACAAAAGTGCTTTATGCTTCCTCTGGGGAAGGAACTCTGTAACATAAACTTGAGTTTTATAATTTATATGAAGACTTAAATATATAAACACTACTTTTCTTCATCTTTAAAATTTTTAAAGTAAACGAATAACTATGATTGTACCTTTATTTTTTAAAAAAAGAAAACTGAGGAGTCACTTGCAAATGCAGCTGGTACTGGCTACCAAGGTCCTTAAATGTCTTATTATAATCTCGAGCTCCTCATTTTGTTCACCGTAAGTGTGAATGAACTTTATTTTCACAAGGAACAGGATTTAATCAAAAACTTATGTACACTTTAGAAGCTTTGTGAACCAATGTCCTTCATTTGCTGGCGAGAAGAAACTAAGGCATACCATGGTTATTTATAATAAAGTGCAGACATACAGTATCCTTTTTTCAGATACCTAGTATAAGTTGCTCTTTCTCTTCTTAGAATGAGTCTAAAATATAGTTTCCTTTTACATTCCTTTCTTAAAACTGCACTTGATACAGAGTATTGGAAGTTAAAGCTTCATCTTTCTTTATGTTGTCCATGAATATTGGACAACATTGGACAATGATTTGTTGTTAAAACTTAAAATAACTGTAAAATAATTATTTAAATTTGAAAGTCTACTATTGCTGGTCAAAGTTCCTTGCGATTATATTTATATTAGTGAAGGTTGTAGGACTGTATTAAGATTTATCTCTCTGAACAACCTGAAGTTGTCATATTATGGATTTATGGAGTAAAGTATTTAAAATGATACCAACATAAGAAATAATATCATTTTTGTATTTTAGAGAGATATTTATATGGGGATATATATATATATGTATAAGTATGTATGTGTGGATGCATGTATATATCCCTATATATTATATAAATATATATATATAAAATAATTTCAAAAGGTGTTCCTTTTTTTAAGTTCAGGTGGAATTTTCTTTCAATCATTGCCATTCTTTTCACTACATGTTTGGAACATTTCATGGTTTCATATGATGAGACCTCCAAGGAGTCCAAGAAACCATCAGAATACAGCCAAACTTAAATTGATAAAGGTGGTCCATCCAAAAGCTTAAGTACCTTTGATTTTAAACTATATTTCAGGTTGAACTGGGCAGACGAGTAGCCTTGGCATTTAAGTTGTGAAATGCTTGAGCAATGCTTCTGGCTATGGCTGGCCTCTTTTGTGTTTACTTTCCAAAAACAGCCAAGTGAGTAGCCTTCACTGGCCCAGTGTTTGTAGGAAGATAACCATATGAATTTCCTAAGGCATCCATGAGGATGCACAGGTCAGTTAAGACCTCTTATTTGTGGCTTACAGTTTTGGATTTACCATGCAGGGAAAAAGCCATCGCTGTAAAAAAGGAGTGGGTAGAGTCAGAGTTAACGTGCCAGCCACTTGTATCCTGGCACGTTTTAAGTGCAAGGAATTGGAGGCAGGGTGATTTAAATACCCCGTCTTTCATAGCACATTTTTATATTGCTTAGGTCTTTGTGGACAGCAGGCACAAGCTGAGGCAGATGATCTAGTTGGAAGGTTGTCATATTTTGTGACACCAGTGACTCTTCTGACACCTCTGGTGTGCTTTGWAAAAAGCTTTTCCCAGTACCTTGGAGAAGGGGGTAGTTGTGGTAGAGAATGAGGTAATATGGGCCTAACAGGTATAATTCATGGCTATTTGCCCTCCTCTGATGTTTTCCTGGGGGCTTTTGCCTTGCCAGCACAGCACTCAAATATTGGGGAAAGTAAATTGCAGTGTCGCTTACCCAACAAATTCTCGGAAACCTCTCTTTAAATTTGCCATTTGCAATTCTGCCAGAGAAGCTCATGCTTTGTTCACTTAGAGAGCCAAGAACAAGGAACATATGATTTATCTGATCAATCTCAACTCATTGATGCAGCTCAGATTGCAAATATCAGAAAATGAATACCCACTGACAAATGTTTGTGATGATTCCATAAACATGAGTAAAAATAATGATTTACAAGCATATTTAAGGAAATCATTACATGTTTGGGTGTATTCCAGTGCTAATTTCACTGACTTCACTTAAGAGAAGTGAATAAGCAGAAAGTGTTTGTTCAGCTCAAATTAAAATAGTAGAATAGAAGAAATGAAACCAGTTTTTCAATGGGGATGAAACTCTATACAGGGGGCTTGCAGGATCAGGTCCTAAGTGATATAAACAAAATGCTAGCATTTACCGTTGCAGATATTTATTTAGTGTTTGACTGATTCATTTGTTTATATAATGAATTACTTTGTTAAAAGCCTGATTATAAATGTTCATTATAAAATATTGCATTGTCTTTTGAAATAACTGTCCTGAGATAACTTGAGAACTTGTGTTAGTTCATTTAAGGAATATTATGCCTTCTAAAGGGGATCATATTAAAAAAAAGCACAAAAGTGTTAACTTTATCGATGTATAAATATGGGGATGTTTGTGCTAATTGACTGTTTGCTTTTGTCCAGTCTTAATCATAATCTTGACTGTAAGATGAAATTTCTAGTGTGTATTATATCTCTTTGTATATGCGTAGTTAATGGCTTCACAATACAACACAATGACTAATTTTTCCAAAACCTTAGCTTGGAAATAGGCTCTCCAGATTTGATTGCTGGAAAGTGGGATGTGAACTGCTCGCACTTTGGCTTTTCAGACACTGCCTTTCTTAAAAAAAATAAAAAAATTAAAAAAAAMTCCCCTCTTTTTCTTCCCCATTCTGACATGTTTTTTAATTCACAGTACTTAATACAACACTTGCATCTTCTGGGCACAGAAACGCATCAATTTGGGCTTCCTAAGAGCTACTGAGTACGCACTGCATTAGAACATTTGTTCTCAAAGCATGAGGAGGAGAGATACTTGGAGATCCCAGGTTCAGACCTGGGAGCCATGTCTCATGGGAGCTGCATGTGGGCAGCCCAAGGCAGCACAAAAGAGGAGGGTGCCAAAGGGAAACATGGCCTTGGAAGGAGGCTCT
The DNA here is from genome assembly GCA_003342815.1 of Eudromia elegans. Taxonomy (NCBI): domain Eukaryota; kingdom Metazoa; phylum Chordata; class Aves; order Tinamiformes; family Tinamidae; genus Eudromia; species Eudromia elegans. The sequence continues at coordinate 221,450 of PTEX01000119.1, forward strand.
CGAACATGAACAGAGGTTTTGCCGGGTTGGGGCAGCACAGGTTCTCCCCATCCCAAGGTGGAAATCACAGAATCACAGGATGGTTGAGGTTAGGAGAGACCTCTAGAGATCATCTAGTCCATCAAGCAGGCACAACTACAGTATGTGGCACCAACTCCGTGTTTGCATGTTGATGTTGCCCATTTCCTGCCTAAGGGATGCTGCAGAGGGGAGGCAGGGCAGAAACTGATCTCCTGGTCCTCAGTCCAGCTAGGATGGTGAGATCATGTCCTCAGGGTCCTGCCACAGTGTGGGAGTCCTATGGGAAAGAGCACCAAAGGGTCTTCCCAAGAAGCACAGCTGATAGAGAACAACCTCCTGCGCTCACCACAGAATGCATGGTTTTGCATGCCCTTGGATAGGTGCATGGTTAAGTGTGCGACACAGCTCCTGCAGAAGTTACARCACTGCCCAAACAACTCAGAGGAGCATACTAAGAATCCTGAGGACATGTGAAGGCTTCCCAGGAGCATGAGTTAACAACTACTTACCTTAAATAGAACAAATAGATCATTTAGCTGTCTCTTAGAAGATGATTCTAGTGATTAATTAACACTTACTTTGTCACACAGAGCGTTTTACACTAAAGAACAAAGCTATCTTTAAGATAGCGTAGCTGAAAGAGCTTTGCAGTCAATATCCTTCTTGCTCTCCTGAAACTTGAAATCAATTAAAACTAGTGGAAAAAGAAATGGAGACCTGAGGATTAGTGAGTCCCTGGCGGGAGGAATGATTTCTGTTTCCACTCTGTTTTAAAAGAGAAACAGATGAGAAAAAAAGAAATATACATAGCGTATATATGAAATATACTATAATAACAACATACAGAAATTAGCMACAATGTGAGAGTAACAGTGGTGATTATGGTCTTCAGTTGCAGCACAAGGAGATGCATGACAAAAATTGAACAATTTACAAATAGTAAATACAATAATAGTAAATAATTTATTTACAGCTGAATGTCACTGAAGGGTTTTAGGTCTGTAAGTAATGTATATAGCTAAATTTTTTTTATTCATCTGTTTCATAGAGTGGTTTTATTTTTGTTCTCTTCTGTCAGCATCCAATCACTTGATTAATAAGCTGGTTTTTTGTGACTCACCTTCTCCTTCCCATATTACTTTTCTTTGGGTTCTCTCATTTGCAGTATCTGTTACTACAGTAGCTGGAAATTTTGGAACCAGCATGATGGTTTTATGATGTCACTGTCATAGAAAACTGCTGAATTTGGAGATTCTACTGAATGAGTTTCCATTCTTACTTCAGTCTGTTTCCATTTGCCTGTTGCTCTAATTTAAAAGTGTTTTGAGTATTTTTGCTTCACTCTCTCCCTCTAGTCTCCATCTTGGAATTTCACCTAGGCAAGGAAATGCAAAAGCTTTCCATTCCTTAACTTCTAGGAAAACAAATAGAAAAATAAATAGAACCTGGGATTTTTCTTTACTCCCACTTTTTAAATGTTTTGGTTCCATAATTATTTCAGTAAAATAAATACAAGCTGAACTTCGACATCCTGCTGAATTTTCTAGATCCCTAATGATTCAGCGAAAGTTCTTGTTTGAAGGAAATTTGTAGCTAAATTAAAGCATCCTTGCTAGGTTTGTGTTTGTCTGGCCTTGGAGGAAATAGGTAAAGAAATAGGTAAAGAATGTAGAATGTCCTGTAGCCTGMTGGATTTTTTTTCCCCTCAGTGCTAGTGGGAAGAAGCCACACAGATGAGGGCCTCTGTGCACAAATGGCCTGCAGTAGAACAGCCTTCTCCACAAAACAGTGCTGTGGAACAGCTATTTTGGGTCTCCACTACAGCACAGCATCTAGGTATGAAGAGCAGGCATCAGAGTGACTAGGGTGTGCAAGACCCCTAAACACGCAGCTGTGGAGGAGGTCTGGTGAGGCCCTTCTCACTCCATGCTCCAAAGAGAACTGCGTGTCAAGTGCCGCTCTTGCCACAGCTTCTGTGCACGCTGGACGAAGGCACTCCTTTGATACAGACACCCTGTCAACACTGCGGGTTCTGTCGAGATTTTCTTGAAAGGGCTTTATACTAGTGGAGCTGAGCTCCAAATACCTCCCTTAGTGCAGGAAAATTGCCTTTAGCTGATTTTGTTAAAAAAAAAAAAAAAAAAAATAGAACGAGGTGAGTAATGCCAAAAGTATGTATGTGCTTGAGACAACATTTTCATTATGGGCTATTCAGGATTTCTCCATGATTGCTCTTGCCTCTGTTTGGAGTTATGTGAAGCAGTAAGCTCTGCCTGTTTTGCACTTTCAACCATATGCTGTTATTTTGGCTAAACAGAAGACAAGCAGACTTTAAATGCTTTGAAGGTGATCATGGCTGGACTGTGAAACACTGAAGGGAAAGAACTGCTGAGAAAGGTTCCATCTCAAAACCAAAACTTGGCCTTTCTCACAGGATAGAAGCCAGAAGAAGGAAATTTCTACTGACTTGGGCTGCACTGGGCAGATATAAGATGGAGAAACCTGAGTTTGAGCTAAGGGTTGTAGGTATTGAGGGATCCAGCCTTGTGTTTACAGCATGCCAATACTGGGTAGCAGTTGCAGAGTAAAGCAGTTACAGTACTACCACCAGTTTAAGAAAAAAAAAATGAGCAATGGAATAATTATCATATGACAGTGAACTAGGTTGGGTAGAAGCTTACCAATGTATAGCGCTTTTTTGTCATTTTCAGTTATAGCATTCTTAATGCTATTAAGTAAAATGTGCAAAGGAAAGTAACAGAAAGTTGGCAGAAAGAAACTGGTCTGGGGAAAGGATTTGTGGAATAGTAATAGTTGCCAGACAGAGTAGAGAAAAGTATTTTCTTGTATACAAGTATGCACTCGTGGATTGGTCTAGTATTTTTAAGTTTAGGGCACCTATTTGCAGTTACTTAATGAGTATGTGGAGTTGTTTGAGTTATTTATGTGGGTCTTTGGCTTGCCATATGCTTGGGCATTTTGCCATTTTATAGAGTTGACTTAGAAAACTAGCTTACTGCCTTACTCTGAATGTGTTCTCTGTAGCTTAGGAGAGCTCTGGAACAAAGTCCTTTAGTCCATTAATTCTCAGTAGTTACTTCAGTGAGAATTGTTACTGCAGCCCATTCTTTCCCTGCTCTAGCAATGTCCCACCACTGCTTCCTTGTATGGAGCAAATTTGGGCACTAAACACTCTGGACAAGCTTATCCACTCCCATTCCAGCCCATGCCTCACCTTTAAAGCTTGTTAGCATCYTCAACAGGAGATAATCAATGGTGTGAAGTTTAGAGTAGGATCAGTTTGGTAGGTGGAAATGAAAATAGTGGAATTAGTCACAAATAGCTTAAGAATGGAAAGGACAATGGAAAATGGAACCCTTATGCATATAAAGGAAGAGCACTGGGGTTTAATGAAGGGTAACCGTGCAGCTGGAAAGTAGGAAAAAATGTAGCCTACTGCTCTTTGGAAGTCCTGGAGAAGACACTGGTGAGCACGTGGCTGAGGAATGTGAGGGAAAGAAGGACTGGGGCATGCACTGCACTCAGGAAAGGCTTGAAGGGTAGGACAGGCAGCCATGGAGGAGATGTTGTGTATTTTGGTATTATTGACAAGATGGTTTTGTCCCTTCGTGTGAAAGAAGTGACTGAGAAAAATTAATGCAAGACTCATAGAGCGATAAGAATTCTGTAAATCCAGAGATGTGTGGTTTTGTATTGTTTTATAAAGAGACTAAAACAGGTGACTTTAAGAAGAACTTTGTTCTCTCTTTTTTTTTTTTTTCCCAGAGATCACTTTGCTTTGCATTCAACTCATGTGTAGTAACAAGTGATGAAATCACCTGGAGCAGTRCCAATACTAGAGACCTTTCACACATGGTTTGTTATGAGCACCAAATTCAGGTTCACTGCAGTGCAAGTTTAACCAGCAATTACAACCTTTTCCTGTTCCCTTTTTAAGCACTACACACTTTATTGTTATTTAACTAGGCGTGAGRTCTTTGACAGTTTGTTCTATTTGTGTCTAGGATGCTCTAGTCTTTCATTATGGCTTTCCTGCCATGCACTGTTAGGTGGCACATCACTACTTCAAGGCCAGAAAGGAATTTCTTTACRCAGAGATGTTGGCAGTGGTGTAACTCTGGTGTAACTTAGCAAGCCCAGCTAYGCAGATGAAATAAAGTAGGTTCACTTCAATTTTTTGTTCGATTGAATTCGCATGATGGTTTTGCTTGATGGGAAAGCCAGAATAAATGTGCAATATGACTCTGAATATTTTATATTTCTAAACTGGGCAAACGTCTTTATATAAAAACAACCAAATGGAGCACCAGCGATGAGCTGTGCACCCWATATGTACTGAGAGTGGAGGATATCTGGAAAATATAGATAAATTATAGGAAGATGTTTCTGGTAAAAATGAATGAAGAATGCAGGGTTTTCTACTCCAAACTTGCTTGTACCACAGAATTTCTGTAGTTTATACAATTATATCACAATAGTTTTTTCCCTAACAAACTGTCTAAGGGAAGCGCACAAGAGTAGATCACTAGATCTGGTCCTTATGCCAGAAGGACTCCCAAAGTGATCCAGCACTCCAGCATAAGGAAGCCTACTCCAACGGAAACATGGGGAGGGGCAAAGAGAGCATGCAGGAGAGAAGAGTACCTTATTTTCTTCCTTTCTGTTTGGTACATTGCTTTGCTCAGCGTGGCAGAACTCCATTATTTAAAGTGACCCTGAATTGAAAGAGGAAGAGAAGGCCAAAGTTTGGGAAAGGGGCTTTTAGGTGTGCATTCATTTGGATCCAGCAGCAGTAGGAAAAAGGCCCAGTGCCAGGGAAGGGAAGCATAAACGYTGTGTGTGCCAGAGGAACAGATGTGGGTGGGCAGTAGGTAGGAGAGCGCATGGGCATTCACAGAAGGAGCCAAGAAAATTATTTTTTTTCCTTGTGAAGTAGCAGTTCAGATCTGTGGTAAGAGTATTTACCAGCCCTGATATGCAGGGTGGGAGTGCTGATGATGAGAGAATAAGAGGGCATGAAGACATTAGGCTAGAAAGAACAGTGCAGAAAAGGGAAAAGAAAAACAGCATAAAAATAGTTGCGTAAAAAATATCACTAGCAATAAAAGAAAAGAACCTTCAGGAAGAAAATAAGAAAAACAGACTTGGAAAGATTTAATAATGTAGAAGTAGAAGAGCATGGCCTGTGGTAGATTTAACAGGTAAGTCTTGGGCACAATACACTTCGTCTGCTGCTTTGAATTTAAGAAATGGTTATGAGAAACATTTCTGCAGCACAGAACCCCAGTGTTTTACCTGGGATGAGGGAAGGAACAAATGATGAGTTGATATTAAAATATTCCCACTTTTTTTTTAAATGAGAATCTAAACTATCTGCCTTTGTTTTCATATTGGTTTACCCTCACTCTTTTTGGATGTAGCATGATTTTTCAAGATTATTGGGATTTTCTTTTTCTGAATGCAGTAAGCTAAGGTAGCTCTTTTTAATACTGGCAGCTGATACTCAGTGATAGAGAAATGTCAATACTGATGTTACTCTAGGTCTTCTTAATCAAATTATTCCTCTTGTTTTGACATTATTATGCCCTAAAATGGCAAAAATCAGACAAAATGCAGGCACTTGGGACTCATCCTGCCTTTACTTCTACATGTAGATTTCCATCTTCTAATGTTTCTAGATACCGAGCTGTGCTGACAAATTTAGRTAGAACAAGTGATTTCAGAAATGTGAATACTTTTTAGCATCATCATAGGATGGAATCAGGTTTTGAGCACACTCTTGTTTATCCTGCAGATGATAAACTGATTTTTCAACACTTTGGTAGATTATATATGCAAGTATGATTAAGTTAGACACTGTAATGATGTCACTGGTGTGTCAAATTGCTGAACTACAGCACTTTGTTGAATGAGTTCCCAGCTCCACTGGAAGCCATTTCCATTTGCCTGTCACTTCACTTTAAAGTATCCTGAATTTTATTACTGCCTCCCTTAGTCTCTTCTCCTGACAGCTTGAGTTTCTTGCCAGGAAGACAAAATCTTCCAGACTTTAAAATGCATCTCCAAAATTAAGGCTGAAGCATACAAGACTCCCACTGATTCCAGCAGATGTTGAAAGATTCAGTGGCACACAGGAATGAGCCCTCTAAAACAGTGAAAGAAAATGATGAAGAGAGATGCTTAGCACCTAGGTCGTGAAAACTATATTACTTTATTAGWCTTAACTGCTGAGTGTTGTTTGATCACATTATATACAAAATAGGTTTAAATGTTAGGAAAAAAAAAGGCTTTGAAAGGAAAGCAAGAGCAGAAATGCACCCCCATGGCACTATCCCACACCTAGCTCTGTGAGGGCTCCCAGAGTGGGGGGTCAGCAAGACTTCTGAAGGTCACATTCACAGGATGTATCACAGGGTCACACAGTGACAGAATAGCCGGGCTGAGAGTCACCTCTGGAGACAATCCATTTCAAACGCTTGCTCCGGGAGAGTCAGCAAGAGCAGGTTACTCAGGACTGTGTCCACTGGGCTTTGAATATCTTCAAGGATAGAGAGATCATAACAACCTCTTCAATAACCTGTGCCAGTGTTGGACTGCCCTCAGAGTATTTTTTATGATTATTACTTTTCTTTCATTTTTTTATCTCTTATTTTTCCTTCTGCATTTCTTATTCATCCCCTGTCTCATGACTTCACACTTCCCAGTATTCCAGTAGGTTCATGTCAGCCCWTTTTTCCAGGCTGCTAAGGTCCGTTTGTATGGCAGCACAACCACCTAGTCACTGGGTGTCTCAAACTCTCCTTCTAATTTTGTACCATCAGCAAATTTGCTAAAGATATTTTCTGTCCCATTATTTTAATGAAGGTGTTATACAGTATTGGCCCCAATATCAACCACTGGGATATACCACTACTGACTGAACTACAGCTGGATTTGTACTGCTTTGTACAACATACTGAGCTTGACAGTTCTGCCAATTTTCACACCATCTCACTGTCTACTTTTACAGTTGTGCTTCAACAGTTATGCAGTTTGTTTACATGGATGTGATGTGGGGCACTGYCAAAAAACTTGCTAAAGTGATGATAAGCAATGTCTGCTGCACTCCTGTCATCCACTGAGACAGTCATTTTATCATATTAACCTATCAATGTGGTCAGGTATTCTTTTCCTTTCATAAATTCATGCTGATTAGTCCCAAGCACCTTCTAGTCTCTCATAGATTGGGCAACGGTTTCTAAAACTCTGTTGCCTTCCCAGAGGTCATGGTGAGCCTGGTCAGCCTGGATTCTCCTTCTTGATCTTCTTAAAGAGTGTCATTTGCTTCCTTCCAGTCCTCAGAAAACTCCCCTCATTACCATGGTCTTTCAATGACATCAGTGTTCTCAGCACCTACTGATGTATCATGTCTCATGGATCTGCRTTTGTTCCAGGTTGTTTAAGTGCCCTATAACTTGATCTTCCTGCACTGAGGGTGATTTTTTATTTCTCCAGACTTTCCACATAGTGTTAGGTCTGGGTTTTCTAAAGACAAATATTACCAGAAAAGACAGAGAYGAATAAGGCACTGAGTACCTCTTCATTTTTTTTGTCCTATGTCAGCATTTCCCTGTCCCATGCAACAGCCACCACACTTTTTTTCCTATTGGTCCTTGGCTGCTGATATTTTTATGGAAATGCTTCTTGTTGCCCTTCACATCCCCCAGCACAGCACACTCAGACACATTCCTCCCACGTCATCTGTTCCTGCCTCTGCCTGTGGTAGACTCCCTTTTATGTCTGAATTTTGCCAGGAACTCCTTGGTCATCTATGCAGGCTTCCTGCCACTCTTTCTTGACTTTCTGCTGAGAAAAATATGGACCACTTTTGAGACTGGAGGACATGATCCTTGAAAAGTAACCAGATCTTCTGGTCATCTCTTCTTCCCAGAGCTATCTCCCATGGGATTCTTCCAAGCAGGTCCCTGAACAGGCCAAAGTCAGCACTCTTAGARTCCAGGACTATAATCATGCTGTAAGTTACTATACAAGAAATGTTACCACAATGTTTATTATTTCTTTTCTGAATGCTCTTGAAACAATTTTTTGTTTTTAAAAAATACAGTAGAATTATATATGAGAAGAAATAGCTGGGAAAGCTGCTGGCAATATCTTCTTCTTTTGTCAGAATTTCAAACTAAGTGGCACTCAGGCAGCTTTCTAGTGGAAACCACTGATTTCACTCTGAATTAGTAACCTGCACATATTTTGAGATCCAAATCATCCTGCTAAAAACCCTATTGGGTTATTGTTTGAAAAATTGCCCATGCCAGTTCTAACCAATGACTTGCACTGGCACAGGCTGCCCAGAGAGGCTGTGAAGTCTCCTTCTTTGGAGAGCTACAAAATGCCCCTGGATGTGTCACCCTGTGCCCCATGCTCTGGGTGTCCCTGCTGGAGCAGGGGGTTGGACTAGATRGTCTCTAGAGGTCCCTTCCAGCCTAAGCTATACTGTGATTCTGTGACTTCTGAGAGAGAAGATCCAGGGGGTGAGCAATCAAAAAGGACATGAAGACAAAGATCCATGGGTGAGCAGTCAGAGAGGATATAGTGTCTTCAGGGAAGATTTTTGTTGGTCTGATAGTTAACTGAGACAAGAGCGTTACTTCTGTTAAGAAGGCATTTATGCAGAGTGTGGAACAAGGCCATGAAGACTGAGAAGATTTACTAACTGTATGGCCAGAGATACCTGTAATGTGCACCAATACTGTGTTGATAATCTAAGCCATTACATACTTGATGTTTAAAAATCTTTGGTAGAAATCCATTACTAATAAATGGTGAWATCGCTTGCCCTTCAAAATCTTCATGGTTATTCAAAATCTTTTAAAATAACCTTGGCTGTTTATGGACTAAACTTCAGCTTGCTTTGGGTTCCTGCAAGCCTCCTCCYGAATCATCAAAGAGCAATAGTAACATCTTGATTACAAAATAAAAYGTGCTGCAGTGAGTGTTACTGTTAGGAAATGTCTTGTATGTACTGCTGTCTGTTAGGATTATAGAAATATGAGAAATCTATGTTTTGTCAGTTCTTGGGGTCTTTTAGGCAGTGATGTTTACTCCTGGGAAAAGGAGTATATCACTTCAATAGATTTATTTTCTTTTTTGTTTGCCATGGGTTACTTAAGTTTGCTAAATACAGTGGCCATCAGGACTGACAAAAAAGATATATGAAAATGAACTCATCGTAAGCCTGTCAGAGCAAATTCACCAGCAGAATTATGCYAGTAAGAGCTCTTGAGAGCAGCATGTAGCCAATTAGATTACTGCTGATGGTATTTTAACAGTTAGGAGGAGGAAGAAATGATACTTTTACGAAGCTATTGAGGATACCTCCAAGATTGAAGCATCTGTTAGAACTCAGTGCAGAAGTGCCCTAATGTTTCCTGTAACTAAAAATCAATTGATCTTGCAATGGCAAGCAGTATGTTTCAGATTACTGTTGCAATTTCAGGATTTGCAGATTAATATCAGTAATATACATGGTATATTTTAAAAGACACTAGAATTAGATTTTTTTTTTTTCCTGGAAGTATGCTCTCTATTTCTTGACAAGAACTCCTTTGTTAACTTWTCTATTTAATTTTGATGCTAATTTTGACGTTTGAATCAGACCACATAGAGCTGGAACCTAACTCCCAAACTGTTTGAGAGTGCCTCAGCACTGCAAGAGAAGTGTCAGGATATTATAATATATATTATTATCCTGTCTAGATAGTCCATGWCAGAGAGTGTGGCACACTCTTTCCTTAACTTGATGTAATAGCTTAAATGATATGACAGTAGCCTTGAGTCTGGTCATAAGCTAGACAAGATGGACGTGATGAGTACAGCTTGATAGTCCATTGTAAACAGTATCTGAGATCCGTGCAGACACTTGCTGAGATTGCATTTGGAGAGCACACAGGGTCAGGACCTGCATCTGTTTTCTAATGTAATTAAATTTTACTTTTGATATTGCTTACAAAACATGTTTAAGTGTTATTGTTCTCCTCTTGCAATTTTTTAAAAATAATTTTAAGCATTTATTTGTGAGTGTTTGGTATTTTACTGCCATCTTTTCATCCAGCAAAACTTAATACAAACAAAATATTTTCTTTCTCATCTACCTTCAGAAAGTTAAGGGCAATGTGGGGAGACAAACCCCACCTGAACTAATTGTGTTTTCACAGATTTCACAGAATGGTTGAGGTTGGAAAGGACCTCTAGAGATCATCTAGTCCAACCCCCTGCTCCAGCAGGGACACCCAGAGCACAGGGCACAGGGTGGCATCCAGGCGGGTTTGGAAGATCTCCAGAGAAGGAGACTCCACAGCCTCTCTGGGCAGCCTGTGCCAGGGCTCCAGCACCCTAACAGGAAAGTAGTTCTTCCTCACTTGGACATGTAACTGCCTGAGTTTCAATTTGTACCCATTGCCCCTTGTCCTGTCACTGGCCACCACCGAGAGGAGTTTGACCCCCTCCTCCCTACATTCTCCCCTCAGGTATTTGTACACATTGACCAGATCCCCCCTCCAGGCTAAACAGGCCCAGCTCGCTTAGTCTTTCCTCATACAGTAAATGCTCCAGTCCCTTAATCATCTTTGTTGCTCTACACTGAATCCTCTCTAGAAGTTCCAGAAGTTCCAGTTTTCCAGAAGCTCTTTCAGTTCCTTAGAAACTGACCTTCAGTGCTTCAGACCAGGATATGTCTAGCCAATTTTGGTATAGAAGTGAGGTACTGGGATGACTTAGAAAGGTTTTTTATGGTGGTTTTTTTTTTTCTGAGAGAATGGATTCATAAGTCAGACTTATAAGACAGTTTGCAGCAGACCATGTTCTGTATAAGCCATAGTTGGCTATTATGATGCTATGTATCCAGTATTTTAATAATCGGTTAGAGAGGATTTTTTGAAATTTGTACAAATTTCATTCAGCCACATGAGTGAATCACAGTTACCTCTCCATCTGCCCTCACTTTCAGAGTAAGACAGAAGGGACTTCTGTTATTATGTCATGGTCCATTCACAGATGAGAAGGCTTTGATGTGAGGTTTTTGATATTTTCTGCAGGGAGTTTTTTATTATGCCTGTGAGGAAGAGTAATGGAGTGAGGAATGAAYGTCCTTTGTATGACAGTAATTGGCAGACTATAACTTCTCCAGACATCATTTGAAATGCCTAAACTAGCTCAGAAGCTCTGCAGAAGCACTGCTGTTGTGGCATGGGAATACCTACTTTTGGGAAAGTGCTGCAGTAAAGATTCTCTAGGAAAAAGTAAGAAAGACTGATCAATGTGAAAATGTAGGGTTATTGGACAAAATAAATGTAGCTGTTTCCGAGCTCTGTCTTTGTCTTTGCAAACTTTCAACATTGGCAAGGTGAGCAGTTACTGATGTTACGTAAGACTATTCAAGAGGAGAGAAAACAATGTATTTTAACAGGAAAGAAACTCAATTTTCCTCCATAATCCATAGAAAAGAGGGGTGCAGGTGGTGAAACCTTTCCAGGTTTCCAGGTGGCAGGTTTCCTGTTCATAAAAGGAGGGAAAGACTAGGGACTAATCACTGCAGTAAGCTTCATTACTGGAAATAAGGCACAGCTTGAAAGTTTGCAGATTATGAAGGCAGGATTGATGCATTCTCTGTAGAACGAGGGAATGGTAGCTGCTGACAGCCCTCATCTGGACCATGAGAGGTTGTTAGGACTGTTAAGTTGGTGGTTTTCCTGAACAGGACAGCTAGCAAAACCTTATGAAGACATTGGTGAAGGATTGCTGTAGTTCATCTTGACCCACCTGCTGCAAGTGTCCCATAGGCACACAAACAGATAACCCCATAATTACTTTAATTTATGCCAAAACTGGTTGGTCACATAAGATTAGGTAATGGACAGTTACTGCATGTACTGTTGATATCCCATGGAAAGCTACACCAGCCACTGKTTTCTGGCCTGGTGAGATGTGCAGGATGTCTCCAGGAAGCACAGGGTGCCAGAGATACCTGCTGTGGAGACATTACTTTAGGTAGAGAATAAAAGAGTTGCTCTGGCATTGCCAAGTCACACCAGGCATGTGGTCCTAGAATCAGGTTTGCCTGTTAGAGGGCAAAAAAAAGGAAAGTAGAAAAGATGCTGGAGGTGAATTTTGTCAGGAAATTCTCAATAACTAGAAAGCATAACGATAGGGTGCTGATAGAGACCTTCTCCATGGCACCTTGGACCGTGCCCAGAGCCCCTGCATGTTACAGTTATATAGAGAAGAATGAGAAGTCATGGAGAATAATGTTGCTCAAGATTATTAACTTGTTTACAGGAAAGGTAAGAGTGCAAGTTGCCTTGAAGCGAGGGAGCTGTTAGAGAAAGTCTACTACTGCATCTGTGGTGTTGGAGCTGAAAGGGCTCAGAGGACCTTGCTTGGCAGCAGCTGATGCAAAGCTCCTAGACCCACAGGAATTGTTCAGGAACAAAAGCAAAAGTGTGACTATCTTTGTCAACTAGTATATTTTTGATCATAGGAACAATCAGTTTGCAGCTTAAAGTTTAATCAAAGTGATGTGATTTGACAGCCTGCTAAAACCTATGAGATCAGAATGCCTTTCATGGAAATAGGATGCCATTAAACATCATCATCACCATCACCAACTGTTCYCAGAGAAATCCTCCCAAGTTTCAGCATTATCACTTTCAATTAACAGTAACGGCTTGCAGAGGGTACCTGTCTGGGCGGAGTAACCTTCAACTGCTTAACATATGCTCTGCTTTGCATAATACACTTGCCTTAACTTTTATTAAGAAATTGTAACTCACAGAAAATTAGGAACACAGCATCCTGGCAGACAGCTGCCTTTTCTGTTCCTTGCAAAGTATGTTGCTCTCCTGCACTTTTAAAGGTCAGTCCATTGCACTGCTGCTCTATTCACCACCTCTCTTTGATCATCAACATACCAAGCCCAGCTCCAGATATTGTTAGATTCTATTCTTATGTTTTTAAAACAGCACCTTGTGTGGCTGTTTTTGAGTGGATTCAGGTTGCCACTGCGCACGAAGGCAGCCATTTTTTGCTGCCTTCCCCTCTCACCTGAGCATGGCTAGTTGGCCTGTACCACTTTTGCTCTGTCTATACTGTGGGCAATGCTGATGCCTGTTGTGGGTTTCTGCACATGCAGCAACAGAAAAGCTTTATATRATTTCCCCTTACTTACTTTATTTTACTCTATGTAATAAAAATATATTATACATAAATAATAACAATATGTTTTAATATAAAAATATACACTTATGCAGGATCTAATTAGGCCAGTTTTGCAGCAACAGTGCTATTAGATCACTCCCAAGGTTTAGAAAYACTTTAACTATGGAAATAGAGGAATGCATATTACAGTGATTTCAGCCACGTTGTAGTGACTTCCTATTGCTTTCTATTAGGTATAAATTGTTCGGTCACTAGAAATGCTAAATAACAAAATTGACTCTATGCGCCACAGGCATTTGCAAAGCAATGCATGGATTCTAGCCATGCAGTTCCTATCAAAGTCATTGAGTGCTGCAGCTAAATCCCCTTGCAACTGAAAGTTTAATTGAATGGTTCTGGGTTTAGAAGCTTATAGCCAGAGCATTCAAAGGCTAARTGCGTATGTCCCAGAAAACCATTCTCTGTGTCTGCTTAACAGAGGCTTACCCCTGCTGCCGCCTACATCTTCTGCTCTAAAGGCCCCTYTAGCAGACTCAGAGCACAAGGCAATTAATTTCCTCATATAAAAACTTTGCACACTTTTGTCTTTGATGTCTCTTGCATGCAAAAGAGAGAAACGGTGCCAATAAGAAGTAATTGGTTTTAGTGGACCAATAAAAAAAAAGTTGTCTTGTCAAGGTTGCCTGTAGATAAGGTCACAGTCTCTTTGAGCACACTCATTCTGAAGCTGTCAGTTGTAAGTTGTCCTCAGAGAAACATTTGTGTTTGCAGCTGTATCCAGTCATAGATTAGTTTTTCAGCTTGCAGCAAGCAAAGTCTACCTCTCTACATCTATTCATTTAAGTGTTATAACGCTACAGCCCATTCCTGCAGTCCACCTGGCACTGGCGAGCAGGCAGGGACATCTGATACGTGGATGCAGGCAGAGCAGAGAACCTATCAGGGCCTTTGCATGAAGCTCACAACCACGTCTAGATGAAATGTAATGATATCACCACACAGCTTTCTTCCCTTCCCTCTTCCCTTCCCTCTTCCCTTCCCTCCCACAAGTGCCGGACTTTGGCTTTTCCTCAACCTGCATCAAAGCCTCATCTCCAATAGTAGCTGAACTAGCATGAACATCTTGACATGAGTATCCAACCAATACTCTGTGTGCAGGGCTAAATGACAGGCTAAAGCAGAAAGGCAGATTGAAAGCATTTYTGTGATCTGAGATGAGCTGAACACTAACTGTGATAAAGCAAGACGGGGAAGGAGCAGCTCCCTGCTGCTCCCTGCTCCACTAAGAAGTCATCTTTGTCAAAACCCCTGCRTATTTTCCAGGCATGTAAAGGGAAGAAATCACATGGATAACACAGTGGACAGTATCATGGCTTTGCTGTAGAATTGGGTCACTGTGAGCAACTGTAAATTGATGAGAACTGATGGACAATTGTAGTCAGAATCACTTTGATTGCTAGTAGCTTTTGAGAGAGCAGAGCCATAAAATCCCACACCATTTTGTGTTTGGGAACAAACAGTTTCCCAACAGTGTGTTGAGCAATATCTCATTACTTAAAAATCAGTGGAGGAGTTCTCTTTGATACTTTCCTCCAGTTCTTTATCAAAAATTCCCTGTTGACTATTTCTTGCAAGAGGGACAAGAAATATATGGTACTGCCCGGAGAACCTCAGTCATAGGAAAAGCATGTCTGAAAGCTAAAGATAGGCTTAGTGTTAAGGCCTGAATGTGGCACCTAGCTCATGAGAAGCTTTCTAGCTCATCGAAGTTTTCTACAGAAATCTTGTTTGCTAGTTATTTTAGGTTTGATTTGATTTGCTAGTTATTTTAGGTTTGATTTGTGACTCAGCTCACAGCATCTCCCAGGTCTAGGAGGATGCTTAGGTCATGCTCCACCTCTGAGTCAGAGCAAGATCTATGTGTGTCCCATTTTCCTCATCCAAATGCCCTTCCCAGGGCCTGGATTTGCATGAGTGGGTGGAGATGAGCTAGGGGGCCGTTCAAAAGGGTCAGGRCTGGGCAGGCAGGCTCTGACATGTGTGATCGAAAGCAGTTGCTGAGCACAAGGTTGCCCTCTCCACTGACCATGTGGCTGCTTCTGCAGGCCACATCTGCCAGCAGCCCTGCTCTGCTCTGCTGCCTTCATGCTTTATTGATCTGCATTTAGGCATCCAATTAAAGCAGGAGCAAAGGCTATCTAAAAATGCCTACCAAGGAAAACCTGTGAGGTTTTCTAGCAATATTATTTTTACCATTCCTTTTAGATAGTAGGGTAGCTTGGATTTTTAATTTAATCCTAGGCAACCTGAAGTCTTGAGATCAAGGTGGAAATCACACTTGATATTCTTCCAACTGATTTTTAATCGCTATTTCACTCCACTCCACAAATAAATCTTTTTAAAAATTAGTTATTAATTCTAGATCATCAAAGATTATGTTCTCTTTTGTTTAAATGCACCATTGTGATTCCTTTAGCTTTTTGTCTAAGACATTTTACAAGCTTCTAGTTCTTAATGTAGAAACTTGCTGTTTGCTATTTTGAAAACTATTTAATAGCTAGTGAGATAAGGAAGAGTGGAAAAAAAATACTCAGACTGATTTTCACTGTGCATTGCTCAACTCTACCTGCAAAATATTTCTACAAAATATTTTCACTTTACATTTGTAATATTTCATGGACTTCAGGTCTGAATCATTTTGTGATCAGGTTTCTATGTTGGTTTAAAGAAATTAAATGAAAAGAGTGTAAATATGTGTAGATATTTAAGATATAGAAAACATTTTGGTTTTCTTCCTCCTGCAGAGGAAATATAAACCACAGTGTCTAATTTTAACATCAGCATTTTCAGAGTTGCCATAGTAATTAATGCTAGCATTTTTAGTGGTCATGTATTCCCCTGCAGTCTGACAGACTCTGTATTTAGAATTGACACCCAAGAAGAAATGGGGCTACAGCCTCAATGCGTCGGTTGGATGGAAGTTGTGAGCTCCACTGCTAGTCCTAAGGGGAAATGCTGGATCCTATCTATCTTGTCCAATAGTGAAAAGGAAAGACCATACTGGTTCACTGGTGTTTGAGTGATCACTTTGAGAGCAGAGCTCAGGACTCCCTATAGGAAGAACCAGGAAATCAGTGGTCTGTAGAGAAAGAATTTTTCAGTCAGGACCCAGAGTACCACTGATAAATCCTCACAGTTGGACAAATTTAAAGTAAGCTATTTCCATTTTAGGAATCAAGACATATTTTATTATGTTAGATGCACAAGTGCCTCTCCTGCCAGTAAGAACATGAAGAAAAGTGTCAAAAGCACATCATTTGGAAAGTTGGATTGATGTAGCCCCAATCCCTTGTATTTTGGCTGGTCACTGCAACAACGTGTCTGGATCCTGCATGCTAGACACATACTAGAGGATCTGGGAAAAACTTGATATCTCCACATGAAGGACAATAGCATTTTGCTTGAAATTCGGACAAAGGATGGCAGAGACAAGTGCTTCCRAAGTTGCTTTTCCTTGCTACAGCAACCGTAGTCCCTTTTCACTTTAAGAACAATGACTTGAAGATAAATAGCTCTCTGGGTGTATGTATATATATATAGATTACAAGGAAGATTTGCAGGCTGCCCTATGTGCAGTGCACTCTTAATGAGTTGGGTGATAGTCAAATTTCCAGATGACATCAATTTCATTTTTGCCACTTGAGAAGAAATGAACCCTGTAGTTTAGTACTTGTATCTGTCTTTTGTCTCTTGAAATATCAGTTTGAGTAATTATAAGAAAACAATAAATAGATTTAAAAAGGAGATAAATCAATGCGAAGCAAGCTTTATTTGATTGAAATTCCACTGACCAAAAAGAGAAAAAAATCCAGAGAGGCAATGACTTCTTTTTTTCAAGTAAAAAATGCAGACAAATAAAAACAGGGATTGCTCATAATTTTTTTTGAGTCTTCAGTAGCCTTTTGTTTTTTCTCTTCCTAAAGGAAATGATTCTGTGATAAAGGAAAAGAGAACTAAATTGTATATCTCTCTGCTCATAAAAAGAGAACTAGGATGCTAGTTTTGGAAGAAGCTGTGAGAAAACTAGCAAAAGTGTGCTGGAGAGTGGGCTTAAAACAGGAGTACTAACAGAGACTTCCAACTTATGCATATAGGGGACATATACGTTATTTTCACTGTTACCACACTAGGAAAATGTCATAAAATATAATGCATTATGTAACAGTCTGAAATAAAACTCATTTTTAATTATCATAAATAATTGCATGCCACACAGCAAATCCTAAGGAGGGAATAAAGTGGCTTTCCTATCTACATGTATGTTGCCTTTGCAACTCTCCATCCTGCTTCCGTATTTCCATCTTTATTAATGGTGACTTCAGCGTCATGTCATTCCTCAGGAAATTCTCATMATTTAGCAAATCTTCCTCATTCCTTGGTAGGTATTTTCAGTTACTGCAATCTTTAAATGTTCTCCAGCAGAGACGAATTACATATAAAGATTAGTGAAGGGCAGACCTCAAAGGATTACTAGCTCAGATGAAGTGCCCTGATGTTCAGATTCTTATCAAAGCTCTTTGCTTGGGAAATTGGTCTGGAAATCTCACAGGAACAGATTTGCTCTTGAGAGAATTACAGTTTCTGGCCAGGAAATGTTATGACATTATGCTGCCTCACTACATTTCAGCATCTTCACTTCTCTGAAATCAGGTTATGAAAAGGCACATAATTCACAAAGGCTGGAAAATCACTATTGAGAAAGTAAAGTTAGTTATTGCAGAACTTGGATGCAATCAGAACGTCCTGCAGCCACGTCCCATATTGCCAGGTCCAGCCAAGAAGATCCTAAATTGATTTCAATGCAAATGCTCTGAAGGAGACAATAAACAAAGTGACGAACAAAAGGGTACAGCTTACACAGCATGTTTGTATTGCTTGACACTAATTGCTGTTGATTCATAGTAAATGGAATATGAGTACAGAAATAACAGGTGAACGCACATTTTCTCTCCTCAGTGAACGCAGTTTACTAATGGGGTATGGATGTTCGTGCTTTTGCACTGAGAGAAAGCTTGTGACCCTTATTTTCACACATCCTTTCAGCTGCATCACATGGAAATGATTACAAACCCTATAGCTCTAAGGAGTCAGTTTGTATTTATGCTACAAAATAACTTCCATGTAGTATTTCCATCAGGACACTACTATTATTTTTGGAAGAGTAGATCCTAATTTCCCTCAATAAGGAAGATTCCTATCTGTAATTGCCCTGGGCCAGGTGGCGAAGGTCTGTGCTCATGATGTTCAAACTGCCAAGTTTAACAGTATATTTTTGCAGTATATTTTGCTACACAAACTCTATCTAACTACAGATGAAATGGGGGAGTATTCCAAATAAGTTTGCTTTCTACAGCTCCCGCAAGAGCCCAAATAAAAGGTGCCAGGAGCTTCCCCTCCTTATGAAACACTAGCAGAGTCTTCCACGAAAATGGGACTTGCTGTCTTTTTGCCCATGCTCTTTTAYTTCTTAAAATTTGTTAAAAGCAAATTGCTCCATATGCAGAGAAATGCAGAAAAGTGTGAAATAGTTTGAGAGCATGTGACACATATGGGATTTGCTTTGGAATTGTGGGTGCTGTCACACTCGCAGCTACAAGATCTCCTAAGCTCACTGCCAAATCTGGCTGCTGCACTTCCACAGGAAAGGTCACTTTCATAAGACTCCAGGTAGTACATGTCTGAGTCATTTGGCTTCTCCTCCCCTGCCTTTCAGCCACAGTGCAGACTTGTTACATTTGCCGGGAAATTTGTTGCCTTGTTACAGAAATATTTCTCTTGAATATGYGCCACATATAGGTCCGCTGGCCAGTTTCTGTGAACGCACATTTTCTTGCACTGCAAAAGAGAAATAAAWTTAAAAGGATTGGAAAGGAGAATAAAGTAGAGAGCATTTGCCAGTGAGGGCTCTCATTTTACAGGAGCGCCGAACCTGAAGTGATGCTTTCTGTGCTCTTTCTGTGCAGCCTCTATGTGCTGCTGATCCACAAAACAGTCTTGTTTTACAATGGCAAGACATGTTATTGTAAACAAGCTACCTTAAATAAACMTTTTTGAAAAGTGAATAATAATTATTAGGCAAGTAAAGGCCCCCACTAATAAATGTGCTACATAAAGATAAAATGACAACATTGAAATGATGTAAAAGGTGATAACTCTCAGCTTCTGGCCATATTTTTATAATTAAGAAACATCATCACAGTTTTAAAGGAAAGGTTATTGAGGCCAAATCTGTCCTTGCCATTAAATTAGCCATCTGTAGTTAACTTTGATTCTCAAAAATTGCCTATCTCTTTWGATCAGGATGGTGCCTAGCTTTATAAATAACATTTGTAAAATTTACAAAACGGCTTTGAATGCATTTTATTTGTGGAAGGCCAACTTGAGACTTTATAAAAGTCATAAAAATCATTAAAAAGCAAATCATTAAAGGCAAACTACTTCTATTGTATCTACATGTGACAGTAATAAACACTATGCTGTTGCTAAGCAAATGCTCATCTGCTCCATTCATTTTTGGTTCAGATGAGAAAGATGTCACCTATTCGTCCTAACCTTTTGTACTAAAAGAAAAATCACTTGATTATTTCAGGAACAACAAAGACTACTTTTCAAAGGCATTTTGGTGGGGAGGAGTCTGTTAGCAGCTGGCAAATACTAGTCTTCTTAAATGCAATCTATCAATACCTTTTTTTAAAGAAACTCTCACCACATGTGACATTTGAAATAAACACAGTAGGAGGAAAATAATAATAGAGTTTGCTCAGAGACCTCATACTGTATGTCTGAAATAATTTCTAGAGCTTTGCACAATTACAGCTGCCTATTCTGCATTATGTGAAATGAGTACTTATCCCAAAATATCACATACCCATTCACTAGTTTTCCCATATTTCTTAAGAAAAAAAAGTCTGAAACATTAATGTTTTTCCCTTACATTACCCTGCTTATCATCTGCAAAGCTGCTGTGAATATTATATCTTTCGTGCATCATTTCTGGCTTTTACCATTCTTTTTATTGAAATTAGCAGATAAAATCAATTATTAAAGAAAACTGTTTAGCTGGTGATTTGTCTGTCTCTGCAGTGATGATTTCTCTATCTCAAAAGCATCTCCTGCTTTGATTTTTTATTATTTCTAACACTGCCATATGAAATTAGTGTTTGTTGCTGCCTGCAATGTGACAGTCATGGATATTCTTTGCACAGCTGCAAGTCAGACCTCTCACAGATCTGACTTGCAGGAGCTTGCAGGAGCTCTCCATATGAAACACGAGCTGTGTCTACCTGGTATCCAGCCCCTAATGCCAGACCATAAGTAGCTTTGTTCAGATGATGATCATTGAACTGCACCTTAGCTCAAGGAGATCATTGCCTTTGGATTCTGTGGAAGAAAAAAGTGTGGATTGTATGATTTTCTTTTCCTTAAAGACTGATATATATATATATATATATATGTTTTAAAGCATGTGCCCTTTCCCAGGGAAAAGATAAATGGCAAAGGAATTGAATAATTTATTAATCTTATGAAGATACTTCATAAAACACACATGAAAAAATGTGCCAGAAACATCAAGGTTCCGACATCTGCCAAGCCTTTGCAAAGTGGTACTGCCAGGTGTTCTTCAGGTGTGTTTCTTGAATGCATAAGTAGGAATTCAGCTCTCTGCAGCTTCCCAATGCTATGTAAGGCTGACATTATTTCAGTGGGCTAGGCCCATGAGTAAGACTAATGAATACCAAATGAGAAGATTTCAGTAATTTTGGATACAATGTCTTAACAGACTCAATCTGCATTAAAAAAAAAAAAAAAAAAAAAAAAGATGAAGAGCATAGCCTGTTTGTATGTATTTCTCATAATTCTCTCAGCTTTGCCAAATATGTTATAGTCTCTCCCAATTTGAGGTTTGTAAATTTTGAGATTTTTTCAGCTACTCTGTCTAGAGATACCAAACAGGATTTCTGGATAAATCAATTATACTTACAGCGATGGTTTCATTTAATATGTAATTGTAAAAATTAGAGAGCAGTGAAACTACTGGAAGAGATCCTTCCTCCAACACAATTGTTGGCCCAGATGCCTAGAAAGTATTAATTAATATTTTAATATTTTAACTTACGTAGTTTGGAACTGTAGCCCCCTCACTACGGTGAGTGTAATGGCAAAGCTGAAAGCAAATGAAAGATACACAGAGCATCCAAACTTTCCTAAGTGTTCTTCTACTTAAACAGAGAGATTGGATTTAGGAATTACCTGAAAAATGACAGGCTTAGAAAGGGTTCTCAAGGAATTATCCTGAGTGTATGCAGTCCCTAACCTGGACCGCAGGTTGAACCTATCAGCCCTGATCATTGTCTAATCCAAAGGGAACAATTTGCAAGGAAATAGCTTGTGCAGTTTTGAATACTTGAAATAATCATTTTGTCAGCTCTGGCAGAAAGAGGAAAAAAAGAGAAGRATCACCTTAAAATCAATCGCAGATTTAAAAAGATAAAAAGTGGCAGACTGCTTAAGATTCCATATGAGCCTTACAACATGCTGCCTGGGCACAGATATACCCCRATGGAGGGCACGCAGCTCTTCTGGTGGCTTGTCTCGCCGTGCAGGAGGCAATGCCCACTTCCCTGAGGCATTTGCACTCTGGGTTAAGCTACACATTACACCTTTTCAGAACTGCCAAAATTAAAGTCCATTCCTTGTAATGAGCAGTAGCCAGTGGAATTAAGATGAGGCAGCCTCCCAGTATCAATGAGTTGCACTGGTTCAGTCCCTAATTCCAGCACATTCCCCTTCCTGCAGTAGCCTGTCCATTTCTTCCAGGTTGCAAGGGAGCTAAAATCCCATGGAAGACAAGACCTGAATTACTGTTTTCACAGGTGTGACTATGAAGCCCTGGATTATTCTTAATTCTCCGTGGAAGAGAGGGAAAGCAAAACTCATGGAAGCAGTTTGAAAAAAAAAAAAAATAAAGTAATATTAAACTGCTGTGTTTACAAAGACCCCTTTAGAAAATGCAGGAGAGAGACATCATGCTGCATATTTTTTCACTAAGTGCAAAAGGAAAAGGTGCTAATTATTTGCAGTATTCATTGACCTGATATTTTAAAAGAGAAGCACTAMGTGATGAACAACCTTCAGCAGAAATATAGAAGCTAAATCTCCTGTATTTGTCCATCTTTGCATCAAAGCTCCAGCAAATTCTGTAAAGTTTTATGTGTCAGGAACCCATCCAGGCAAAACCCCAGGAGTGAGGATAATATCATGTCACAGACGCCTTCCATGTAGTCCTCATTGAAACTGCTCTGTTCTTTTATTGAAAAACAACCCAGGGTTACCACAAGGTGATGGACATTGACCTCCACAGATATTACTACAGTCAGCAATGGGCTAGATTTCATAACCTAAGTATACTGGAGGCTATGTTTTTATGTTTTCAGCAGAGGACCAGTGACCAGAGCTGAGCATAATGATACAGAGGCGTTTTGCAAGGTATGGGTAACGTCAGTTCAGAACTGGAAGAGGTCTCTCTGGGAGCGTGTACACAGAAATGAAAGCCTGACCTTTAATAAGTTAAATGTGTGGATGGAATTATTAATGAAAAATTGAACTTATACCAATATTTTGATAGCACAAGTGTATTCGGTATCTTGCCAGTCGGTCTCTATTTGCTATAACAAATTGCTGTTTTAAGGAAACTGAACTCTGCTGCCAGACGTTTTAGTGCAGCTGGATCACTCCCCTGAGCATTGCTTTRAGGAAAGTTATTCTCTTTAAAACATATTCCTCTGAAAATAGCCTGAAATGAAAACTGTGAAGAACAGATGATATTTGATCAGCTAGATGAATTTCCTCCGAAACAATAATAATTCCTATACCAAAAAAAAAACCCCATCAAAAAATATGATTCACTGTTTTCCCCCTTTGAACATTTATAGTCATGTTAGTAGGCAGGAGTAATCTGTTCATCTTCTCTTTGAGCCCTGGCATTCACACAACCTAATATGATATGTGCTTGGAGAAGACGGGACACTGTCGGATGTTCCTGCTACCCAGAGCAATGCCTTTGGACACCACTCACGTTGATCAGGGCCRCTTCCACCTGTTTGTTGTTCCTGCTGTTTTCCTAAGGCAGAATAATTTAAGACTCCACAATCACTCTAGGGAAAGTGCTAATATTAATTCAAGATGAGGAACAGATGGTTAAGAACAAATACAACTAACTGAGAGAGAGCCTGATCCTGTACTCCTTTCACAACAATAATTCAATTGCTTTGGAAATTTTTCCATGTTGCAGTTTTTCACTGGACCTCATCTAGAATCTTCTACAAATCTTACTGCTCGAAAACTTGATATTAATATCTAACAGGATTTCAGTACTCGTAACTCCCCAAAATCCAGACTGACTTAGACATCTCCAGAGTTTCTTCCTGGTTGCAAGGGAGATACTAACAGCCTGCACAAAACAGCACATCTCTCTCCTTCCTCCTACCCCTCCTTTCTACTATAAAGCTCAGATTGTAAGAGCACCTGAACAACTCCCCAGAATTAAATTCAGTTTGACTGTCCTGCTTGCTGGAGCATAAAAAGAAAGATTTGGAACACAGTGAAAGTACTTAGGTTCAACTGCAGAGAGGTCTTTTATTCATGATACGTACTCAGGGAACTACATATTTCTGCCTTTTTTGCCTTATAGCAGTATTTTTCTTAGATGGCATGCAGTCAGTGGCCATCTTCCGTTAGGTTAAAATGTGACGTGACATGCAGAGAAGTGATGCTGAGCTGGAAATCAGTGTTTAATGAAAAAAAATGCCATATCTCAATTTAAATAGATTAATAATAGATTATTAAGTGCAGTGTGTGCTGACTAAAAGGAAGAGATCATACTTGAGGTGCAGCTTGTTTGGCTGGAGGCAATGGTTTAAAAGTTACCTGAATATGCAGCTGCTTAGTTATAGTATATTAGTGGGTTCTGAAACAGAGCCCAAGAACAGTACTAGATTACCATAACTATTCATCTGAAGGCCACACAAGCACTTTGTCTCTTTATCCTTCCTTCAAAAATGTATTCCTTTTTCCACTGGGCTGACACAGCTGGCATGACTTCGTTTCTGTTTTGGGCCCAGAATTTGTGTAAAATGCTCCCATAACTGATTGGCAGAATTTTGAGATGGGTTTCAAAAAGAGGGATAAAGCGCTGCCATGGCACTGAGGAAAGTATTCTACCCTTTCACTCAGTGGAGATGATAGAGTGAAAAAAAAAMCCAAAATAGAAGGCAGTAGAGAAAAGAAGTGATGCCCCTGCCACTGCACTCCTCCTCTGCCTAACGAAATGCTCCTTCAGCAAGGGTAAGGTTTGCCTGCGACATCTCAGCCGCATTGCAGACGTGCTGCAGCCGTTATGCAGGGGAAGTATGGGGCATGAAGAGAGCTATGGGGCTCCTCCATCATTCCTCTGAGGACAAACCAGTCGCTGGARCACTTATGCTTGCATATAGGCTGTATATGCACATGTACCTAGAAAAAATTCAGGAAATACTTTGGGAATTTAAGTGATTTCATTCACACTTTTTCCGCTTAAGTGGTGCACTTARTGAGCAGGAGGTGTGGAGTTCAGTGGACAGATGAGCTGTACTAACAGTTTAGAGAGGAGAAATAAAGTAAGCKAAAGTGCAGATACCAGGAGTTTGATACTAATTTTCTGGTAGTCTGCAAGATTTGGTTACCACTGACCTCCCTCTGGATACAAAATGTAGCAGGACAAAGGCAATTATGAACTGAAATGGTGAAGTTTTGTTTAGGGGAAAAATAGATAGTCTTCTGCGCAAGGCAGAAGTTTTTATGGTCTACGTGATTCCTTTATGTGTCGACTTTTTTCTATTTCTCTTTTTTTTTACTCAGAACTTCAAAGTAAGCTTGAAAATGAAAATCATCCTGCTGTCTGTCTGTTTAGTGGAAGTATAAATGAAATATGTCATCATGRGAAGTCTTCAGCACTTTTAATCTCAATTCTTTCATAATTTCTTTCCACACTCTCAGCTGGATTTTTTTGAAGAGGAAAAAAGTGACACCGTTAATTGCTACAATTAGAGATGCTGCTGCTAAAAGCAATTATCCCTATAAACGAAAAAAAAAAAAATTCAAAACAAATAACCAAAGACATCAATGTTTCAACTTCATCAAGCCAAGAAATAAAATCCACAGAATCATAGAATTACAAAATGGGAATATTTGAGCTTGGAAAGGAACTCTAGATCATTTAGAGGCGTCCCTCAGGCAGGGACACCTACAGCACAGGGTCACATCCAGGTGAGTTTTCAAGATGTCCAGAGAAGCAGACTCCACAGCTCTGCTGGCAGCCTGCTCCAGGGCTCCAYCACCCTCAAGTAAAGAAGATCTTCTTCACATGGAGAGGAAACTGCCTGTGTTTCAGCTTGTATCCACTACTCCTTCTTCTGTTGCTGACCACCACTGAGAAGAGTTTGGCTCCCTCCTCCCTACATTCTCCTCTCAGGTACTTATACATATTAATCAGATCCCCACACAGTCTTCTCCAGGCTAAACAGGCCCAGCTCGYTTAGCCTTTTCTCACAAGACAAATGCACCAGTCCCTTAATCATCTTTGTTTCTCATCGCTGGGCTCTCTCYAGCAGCTCCACATCCCTCTTGTCTTGGGGAGCCCAGAACTGCACCCAATACTCCAGGTGCGGCCTCATCAGAGCTGAGCAGACGGGCAGGATCCCCTCCCTCAACCTGCTGGCAACGCTCCTCCTGATGCAAACAGGATCCCATTGGCCGCCTTGGCCATGAGGGCACATGGGTTACTTGCCAGCCAGAACTCCCAAATTGCTCTTTGGAGCTGCTTTCCAGCAGGTCAGCCCCTAAATCTGTACTGGTGCCTGGGATTATTTCTGCCCAGGTGCAGGACCCTGCCRYTGTCCTTGTTGAATCTCACAAGATTCCTCTCTCCCAACTCTCCAACCTGATAAGGTCCCTCTGAATGGCAGAACAGCCGTATGRAGTGTCGGCCACTCCACCCAGTTTGGTGTCATCAGCAAACTTGCTCAGGGAGCCCTCTGTGCCCTCGTCCAAGTCATTGATGAACAAGTTGAAGAGCCCYGGGCCCAACAGTGACCCYTGGGGGACACCACTGGCCACAGGCCTCCAACTGGACTCAGCCCTCTTYATCAAGACCCTTTGGGCTCTGCCATCCAGACAGTTTTCAATCCATTTCACCGTCCTCTTGTCCAGTCCACACTTCCAGGGCTCTCCTATAAGGATGTCATGGCAGACTGTGTCAAAAGCCTTGCTGAAGTCAAGGCAGACAACATCCACAGCTTTCCTATCATCCATCCATCCATCCATCCATCCATCCATCCATCCATCCATCCATCCATCCATCCATCCAGAGAGGGCTTTCAGGTTGGTGAAACACAATTTCTCCTTGGTGAATTCATGCTTACTAGTCCTAATAAACTTCTTTTCTTTGACATGCCTAGAGATGGTCTCTACGAYGAGCTGCTCCATCACTTTTTCCAGGGATGGAGTTGAGGTTGCCTGGTCTGTAGTTTCCCAGGTCCTCCCTCTTGCTTCTTTTGAAGATTGGAGTGCTGGTGGCTCTCTTCCAGTCCTCCAGCCCTTCTCCCACTCTCCCTGACCTCTCGTACATGAYGGAGAGCAGCTCAGCAATAGCACTCACCAGTTCCTCTCATGGGGTAAGTATGTTTTTTGCCTGAATACCATATAATATATATACATATATATATACATACACACATATTTAGTTACACATTCCCATTTTTTCTACTATTTATATTAGAACAGCTAAACCTAGACTTGTGGCATTAATGAACTGATATTACTGGTTTACTGTATTTTGTTGATAAAAGTGTTAGTGTATGTTGAGTGTGGAGTGATTTGAGTTCCATTGATGGGTGGAGCTGATGTGAATCATTTAAACTGTCCTTCCTTCAGTCATAGTCTTAGGCTTCAAACTTGTGAAAGGCCAGGGAACTCAACAAAACTCACTCTATACTAAAAATCACATCAAATAGGAAAAGCTGCAGAAAGATCATGAAAATAAAACAAGCTTGTTTATCACTAGTGCAGCACACAGGCTAATTCTTCTGTGCACTGAGTGGGAAAAAAGATAGAGAGCTGTGGAGTGGTTTTGCTATTTTAAAATTTAATTTAAGTGACTTTTTCACTTTTTTTAGTTGGATGATTCAATATCTCTCCGTGAAATAGCTGTGGCAGAATTCTCTCCCTGTTTGATGCAAAATCCTTCTGCAAATACATGCTGAAAGTATCGCCATCAAAAAGTAAGGTTATCCTTAAAGTTAGAATGAGCAGGATATCCTTGTAAGGTCACAAGATTGCTTCCTTCTCTCTCCATCCAATCACAACTCCAAGAAGGCTCTGAACACACCTGACTCCAAAATACTTTATTCTTTCCAGATATCCACCTTTCTATCCTCTCTCCATCAGCTAACTTCATGCTTTCTTCTTTTTCTCTCATCATATTTATGCTTACAAGAATCTGTTTCAAAGGTTTCAAAGATTTGACTTTTCTTGCCAGAAACCTCAACTGGCCTGATTTTAAGATATATATACATCTAATGTGCCTTCAGTTTTGAGTAACTCCAGAAAGTAAGATGTCTCTGATGAGATTATTGTTCTCACAAAAACTCAAAGCAAGAAGGACACCTGTAATGGTATTTGCAGGAGGTTAACACCCCACTGCAGTTAGTGTTCAGGCTCACCACTTCTGAAAATTTTCTCAGATTATCAGATTCTCTGGCAGGATAGTGCATAGCGTATACAGACTAAAAGAAGAGTTTTCTACTAAATCCTTTTCCTATAGTATACTCCCTATCCCCCCTATACCGTATATTTTCATTCAGTATTGTGTTCTCCACAGTTTCTTCTACCTCTCCCTAGCATTCCTGAAATGTTTGAAAGTAAATGTAATAAGGAACCCTTTTCTGAGAGATGGGATAGTGGAATCCACACATACAGTTTTTATGGATGTTTGCCCCAGAATGATGCAGGCAGAAAAGCATGAAACAGAAAGAAAATTTTCATCAGGATTTTTCTACCTAGCTTTAAAAATCTCTTCCTATCCTGGTCAGAGCTTGGGAAAACCATGTGTGACTAGAATGAAAATGAAGTTTGGAAATGGAGTACTGTTAAATTCAGCATACGCTTAGCTCTCAGAAAAGGAAATTCCAATTTTATTTCAATTTTACTTCTGTCTTCATTCCTATAAATCTATAAGTGAGGTTGAGGCAAGCGAGAGCTCATTGGAAGAGGACTAATATGCCATCACTAATGATGCTAGACAGCTCCATAAAAAATGCTCCTGATTTTTAGTTTCATCACATTCAGAGTTATAAATTATGGTAGTTTTATTGAGGGCATTCTTGGGGAATAACACGGCGCAGAAAATGTACAACTATTCTCTCTGGGGTTATGCACTCACATAATTTCATTATTCTGTCATGTCAGCAAGGGCACCCTTTCTTGTCGCACTTCTTKGGTTGCCTTTGTCTTTGGTTCTGCTCAGCCACCTGCAATACTGCCACAGTACTGAGAAGCTCCCTCCCAACCTTCCCCATATGTCCCCTCTTGAAAAGGCCCTCTTCTTAAATGTGTTAATCTCTGCTGGTTGCAGTGTCTGATTTACAAGGTACAGCTGCTTTTGTTAGCCTTGCATTAACCTTAATTGACTACTGTATTCAGACTTATGTTTAGAAATTATCTAGTCCATGAAGAAAAGCTTGGAGATCCTCAGCCCAGTTTTGTGTCAATTAAAAGACTCCAGACCGTGGTATGTTCAACAAATCCCTTAGCCAGATAGAGAAAACGGAAAGGAAAAGGCTGTTTTTCCACATCCTTCTTATGCTCCCCTGGGGAAATGCATAGACTTAGTGATATTGGCTTAATATTTGTTTGTTTGTTTGTTTCTGAAGCTCATGCACCAATTTGTTTGCATGGTAGTAAGCAGACGAATCAAGCCTGGCAGATTCATATGAAAATAAACCAGCTTCTTTTCCCTCCTGGGGATARGAGAACTATCCTGTCAGGTCAACTGAGCAGCTCTTTAAAGAATGATAGGAGGAAGAGGAGAGGGAATTCAWTGATAATTTAGCATGCCAGCCGGGCAGCTCAGGATCACCACTTGCCTGTGGAGGAGAAGCACAGCAGGATGTGGCCATGTGGGGCTGCCGCATTGGCCYCAGACACACTGGAGGCCTGAGGGGGTCAGGGAAGACTTGGGCCTCCTGCGCTATGACCTCGAGGCCTGTGCTGGAGATGCAGAGACCACTAAATCAATATGGGAAAATACAAGCTGTGGTGATTCATGTTGCCAACCTAATTGACTCAGCAGCCTTGCTCTCTACTCTCTGTCTTATGCAATTGCATGATCCTTTTTATTTCCCCACCGGAACCCCCTCTACACTTCCGCACCACTCTTTCTACTGCTTTTCAAACTGCTCCTCTCACCTTTTTCCCTTGGAAAGTATGAAGGACGCTCAAGAAGAGGACATCAGGAGAGATTTGCTAACACACACAGAAAGGCAAAGATGTAAAGTGAGGTTGTAAACAAATGCAGTCAGACAATCTGAGTGAAATGTTTGCAAAGCTGAACTAAAAGAATAACTTTTTCACCATGGGACAGAATCACTGCACTGAGAAACAAGCTCACTCCTTTCCTGTAAGGCTACAAATCCAGGAGTTAAGCTGACAGGCATGTTAAATCTTAGAAAGGTCATTGTTGTGTTGTCAATATTTTTCCCATGGGTAAATCTTCTGTTGCTGGGATGAGATAACCTATTTATACAAGGGTCTCAGCACTGAAACTAGCTGGTTTTGGCACTGAGAACAACATCAGCTGGGTTAAGCAGCCCATGTTAAACTCTGCTGTTGCAGCTAGATTGTTATCAGGACATGAGCTGCCTGGATTAAAGCAGCCTGCTGGGATATAAGGATAAGAATAACCTAGGGAAGCAGCTGGGATGTATAAAATGTTATATAAAAATTCCATTTTAATTTCTTTTTGTAGGGGCTTTTCTGGTAAAAGATTCTTTCTGTTGTGCTGCAGGAGGATTTTTAGAAATTTTGAACACGTCTTCTGACGTTCATTTGGTACATGAAGCAAAATAAATCATTCTGTTTTCTACAGCTATTATAAAAGACGACAGTTATTTAATTACTTTAAATTGCACGTTAAAAAAAAAAAAGAGAGAGGGAAAAAAAAAGAAAAATATGCCTTAGAAGGTCTCCAATAGCTAATTGCTTTCTAGAAAATACCAGATATATTAATGCTGATATGTCATAAAGACTCTGCTTTTGGTAACATTTGATATTCCATTAAGTTAAAGATAATGAAGATCCTTCTTGTTTACCAAAGGGACTCTGAATCTGTTAAGAGGCATGCTTTTTTACTTTCTGAAGCTGGTTGATAGAAGCATTTTGGTGTCAGCTTCATCTATCAATTTTATAAACAGCAAGAGCTGCCTGTCTTGGCAAAGTGCAGTGAGGATGTGCGGAGCAATTAGCCCAAGGTTAACATGATGCAAAGCCTGTTTTTCTCCTTGAAAGGTCAATCAGTTTGCTCCAGCTGCAGAGGACTGGCCTAGTACCGAGCAGCAGCTGCACAGAAGAGTGGGACAGAAATTGTCCTAGGGGAGCTGCTCCATCCTTACAGCTGACCACGTCGTGTGTTGGACTTCCCAGTGCAAATAAAATGGAAGTAAGGCGGGGTAATGTGGAATAYCTAAGGTGTTTTAGCATCCTACAATAAATTTGTGACAGAGGGAAGATGCTGTGCTGTTTGTCCAGAGGCAATGTTGTGCAAGGATGAGGCTAGAGTGCTACCTTCTCCCATCTTCCRTGTGGTTAAAGGTGTACTCTCCTGCTTGGTGAAGGTGTTCCACAGCCAGACAGTTAGTCTGGTTGGGAGATCTCATCTGCATGTGTTAACAAGGCAATTTCAAAAGCTTTCATGAAGAAAAGTGGTGCTTTCAYAGTTCTTGCTGCATCAACATTGTGTTCACTTGCTAATCTCTACATTGCCACTTCAGAAATAATTAGCCAGTGCAAGAGAACACTGATTTTACCAGTGACAGATGTGTCAGGCATCGAAAGAAATGAAACCAGAGCACTTTTAACCTGGTATGGTAATTATGGCACCAATGACAGATTTTGCCAGGTTGCTAAAGTCAAAAGAGATGTCCGGGGACTGGAAGGATAGCTTTCTTTTGTACATATTTGTTTTCATTACCTACTTCAACCAAGGCTATAAAACAGGAGAGATTATTTCCTCAGGCCCACAAAACAGAATAGAAAGACTAAGCTCAGACCATAACAGTCAATCCTGTCTCCTCTGAGACCCCCTCGGAGAGAAGCAAACAAATAACTGTGGGGCCAGCAARCCCCTGAAGGACCATTTTGCATATATGCCTCAGTTTAATGCCAGTTATAATCTATTTTGTGGTGTTCACTAAGGTCCTTCTTACAGGAAAGTACAAGAAAGAGAACTGAGGAATTCTGCCAAAAGAGATTTTAGGAAATCAGTCCAGAATATATTCAGATGCACTCAAAAGGAAAGAAGCAATAAATACAGAGAGAGAGCCAATTATATGTGCCTTTAATTTACTATGTTTAATTTCACTGAGTGGCCTGCGGCCCTAGTGGCTCAGCTGTAGCCACGAAAAGTGCCTTAAAGTCTGCTAGTATATTTGATTTCAGTGCAGCTCTGCTTTGCTGACCGTCTTGAAGTACTCTGGAATATATAAGATAAAACATGGATGACTTTCATCTTTTCCAGTCGCCTTTAAAGTATGTTTGCAGCAAAGCTTGGGAAACATGAAGCTGAACCCAGCCATAGCAATGGAGACCTGTGCTTGATTTGCACAGTGTCTTAAAACGTATGTCTTGGTTAACCTTTGCTGCAAATTTGTTCCTTCTGTTGTTAGCCTTTATATCTTGAAACTATGATAATTAGKTAAGCCAAATGTGCTGAATATATCTGTTGCAAAAGTGAGTTCCATCTTACAYGGGAAATCAAACACAGTTTCCCTTGCTCTTGCTGCTAGTCCAGTTTTGGGGGAATAGCAGTGGTGAGATTTGAATTCATAGGATGATATAATTATTCCTTTTGAATTGCTCTCAGTCCATGTTTGCAGCTCTTCATCAAACAGGAGAGGCTGGCAGGCGAACCATTAATACAMACAGCTAAGGACTGGTCAGCCTGTCTTTACGGAAAATTATGTCTAAGATGTCAAAAAAAATCCATTCCTATTTGCTTYACTAATGTAAACTTTTTCAGGTGTGCCACTGAATCATTTAAGACTCAGTGAAACGGGATTATGTTTTCAGTTTTGCTTTRTTTTTCTTTATAAACAAACACTTCTCTCAATGTCATATTGAGATTTTGCTGTAAATCAGTGTATAAGGAACAAATCTGACCTTCACACTGTTGTTCCTAATTCTGCAGGGCAAAGTTTTCCCAAATAAGTATCAGCGAGTATAGCTTAGWATATCTCACGCAGCTTAGAGTTATGAGCTGAGACTCTGATAATAAACTGAAAAGCAGGCCACACAAGGAAGTAGGAGATTACATTACAGATTCATATATTGTTTCAAATTTTGAGAGATTTCTTCAGAACATTCTTTTAGATTCACTGGACATTCATTATAGGAAAGAGTACCTCTTGGTCAGAAAATCTTGTTAAACACTTCCAACAGAGCAAATGAGGAATGAAATCCCTCCTTTTCTCTTGTACTTAAAAAAATTTCAAATGTTTAAGCTGAAGCCGTCTAAGAGAATGACTCTCCATGGCTCTGTACTCTGCACCTTCTGCTTCTCACTCTGATGTGGCAATGAGTTATCTGCAGTGATAAACTTCTGACCCGATTTCTGTTTTCCTAAGTTTGTTATGAGTCTTTTTATTTTTTTTCCCTAGAAGTACTACAGTAGTACTCAAATCAAATAACTTATTTGACTGTTAATTAATTTGCTTTACCTGCATCATCATTGTTTGCTCATAGTAAAATATCCTGAAAACTGTGATGCAGGTCTACTTGGAGTGCTTAACATTGCTATGGTATAGCAATATATGAACTCTTCCTAGACTTTCCCCTCTGACATTTCTAAAACCAAGGAGGAGAAAAAGGAAGGGGATTTATTTTGTTGTGTTTTGAAATTCGTTTTTTTTTTTAATCCTCCTGCTTGGTAATGGTTTGGCAGAATTTCTAAAAGGTGGAGGCTCAAGGTCATTTACAGCCACAGACCTTTGCTCTTCACTATAAAATCATGATCTTTTAGATGAATTTTTAAAAGATTCAATTTGCTCCATGAAGCTGACAACCTTCGGCTTCTTCAGCCAGTGAGTACTTAYCATGAAAATGCCTTTCATTCACAAAGGAACACCTTTGCTCATAGTGAAGCAGAACATTTAAACGATTATTTGTTAAATATGTTGCAACCTTGATAGCAGTGGTGTCTACAAAATAAGCTACTTTCCAGTTTGAGAGTTTCTAGTTCTGAGTCATTGGGTTGCCAAGAATGATACTTCTGTTTGGAAAATACTATCAGAGAAAGTTTTCACCATCAAATAACTGAAATTAAACTATTGTTCACATAATGGAAAAAACATTCATGTATTAAACAGAAACCAAGTATAGGAAATGTTGGCCCCAAATATATATATCAGGGAAAATTAGAAACAACTGGAAATGGACAATTAGAATGAAAGTAWCATTTCAGCTCTGGCTACTGTCATTTACTTAAGAGCACTATAATGACAGGCACAAAAGAACAATAAATAGATATTTTTCATTTACTCACAGAAGAACTACTCTCCAGCAGTCATGTCAATGCCAATGCATGTCAATGCATTTCACTAACAGAGAACAATAATTATTGCTATCACAGAATCATAGATTTAGAGGAGATTAACAAAATCTGTGTGATTATAGTATTATTCACCCTGAAGATACGAGGTTTTCTCCTGCAGTATACAGAAACAGAACAACAACYTTCTGGATCTGAGGTTATGAGTAACTTAAAAATGAAGAAAACTTATTTCATATGAGGAACTATTTCTTTTTAGATTACACTTAGTACTGCGTAGAATCATGTTCTGTGGTTCAAATTTTGTTACAGGACCGTAATACATTCTGATACATTTTCTTCTGTCAAAGTGCTGCTGTACGCCTTGTCCTTGTTGGGGAATTGTAATATTCCATTCTTGACATTCTTTCTGTCCAAAACACGAAAAGGATGTAGAGATGATAACTGAATGTATATGTTCTGCTTGAAAACAGCAGTCATRCAGTCACAGACATGGAGGTCAGAAGAAGCCTTTGGAGGTCATCTGGTCCAAGTCTCTTGCTCAAGCAGGGTCAGCAAGAACAGGTTACCTGTGAGTGTGTCCAGTTGAGTTTTGAATATCTCCAAGGACAGAGATGCCACAACCTCTCTGAGACAACTGTTTCAGTGTGTGACTGTTCTTAGAATAAAAAGGTTTTTCTTAAACTCAGATGGAAATTCCAGGATTTCAATCTGTGTTCAATGACTCTTGTCTTCTTCCTAGGTACCCATAAGTCTGGCTCCATTGTCTTTTCACTTTCCCATTCTGTATGTATACACAACTAAGAAGATTTTCCAGGACCTTTCCTTCTTGAGGTGGAAAAGTCCTCATATATCAATCCTTTAGACRTGAACCAGACATGATCTGTGATCCTTCACTTGACTCTTAACAGTTCAGCCAGTTTTCAGTTGACCTCACTAGCTCCTTTTCTAGGAAGTATTTMATTAGTGTGACAATGAGTATGTTACAGGAGACAGCATCAAAACCCTCCCTAAATGTCCACTGGTTTCCCCTCATCCAAGGAGCTAGTCATATTGTCACAGCAGCCTATGATGTTGGTCCAGGTCCTTTCATAAATCCTTGCTGACTACTCCAAATGACCATCTTGTCCTTCATATATTCATTAATGCACCAGCCAACTAATCCTGAACGATAAACCGTCAGCTGGCTCCTTACCTGTCCACATCCTTCCAATCCTTCCTGTTTCCCTCAGCACCATCCTAGCCTTCCTAAACAACCTCTGTCTCTTCAGGGCAGCACTCCAGTCCCACCACATCTCCATGAACCCATGAGAATGYAGCACTGCAACTGCTCGCAGACCTCTAACACCTGCTGTGTTTGTTCCCTGTGTTGCATGTGTTACTCAAGGTTACTCAAACACTTTCTGTAAAGCACTTTTACTCATAATCTGCCCCAGTTCATTTAAGTCTGATCCCTTGTTTCTCCAGTTTAAAAGCAGTAACCATGTAGATAATGGAAGCCAAATCAAAATGATTAATATATACATAATAAATATGCATCTGTTTGGATACATGTATGTGTATATGTTTATGGACATAAATATATATAAAAATATATTATAAAAACACATAATCGTCCACATATGTTCCACTTGAAGACTGYTGAGCAAGAATAGTTACTTCCCATATGAATTACTGAATTGCTTTACCTAGAGAAAGAGAAAGCTTAGTTAACTGCCATGATGTAACTTGCATGACTCTCAAAGACAAATCCATAACAAAATCTAAGAGAGTGACTCCGTAGAAAAAAACACAAAACACAGACTAGTGGGGTTTTTTTCCACATTTTTTTTCACAGTAATTACAGGGCATTATCACAGAATCACAGAGTGGTTGAGGTTGGAAGGGACCTCTAGAGATCATCTAGTCCAACCCCCCTGCTCCAGCAGGGACACCCAGAGCACGGGGCACAGGGTGGCATCCAGGYGGGTTKGRAAGATCTCCAGAGAAGGAGACTCCACAGCCTCTCTGGGCAGCCTGTGCCAGGGCTCTGTCACCCTCACAGGAAAGRAGTTCTTCCWCTCATGGAGATGGAACTGCCTGAGTTTCAGTTTGTACCCATTACTCCTTCTCCTATTGCTGGCCACTACTGCGAAGAGTTTGGCTSCCTCCTCTCTACATTCTATGTGAATTATCCTAAAACTATAGAAAATTTTAGACATTTATCAAGTACAGTTTTGGTAACAAATAGATAAAAAAGCTTATTTATCCAACTGAAGTGAATAGAAAAATGGAGAAAAAAACAAAAGACACATCTTCATAGTAGTCTAAATTTGGTCTTCTGTGTCCATCTCAGTCAGACAAAATCACCATCATTTCAGAGCAGTTTTGAAYAAGGTCCACTCAGATTTACAAACTGTTCAGTACTGTCTTCTTCAGAGATCATGTTTCCTTGTAACATTAGCAATTTTCTCAAATTTAGTTAGTGCTTAGCAGTAAAGCAAACTTGAGAAACTGGGAAAGCCGTATCAATCCTGATGATATGAAGAGAAACAAAGACTACAAGGAAATAGCCTCATTTCCTGGTGAAGAGATTCACAGATATTTCTGAAGTGCTAGATGATGTTTTCATAACTGATCTGGAAAAGGGGTGTAAGGTGACAAAATTTGAAACTGAAAAAAAATTACCCAGGATATTTATACTGAAAGTGAAATGGTGTGGAAAGATCCTTTAATGCTGCATGACTGCAAATAAGATGGCAAACRTCGTTCAGTATCACTAAGGACTAAGTAACATAGGACTCAACCCTATTTTCACTTCGTCAGATGCTTTCCTTACTCGTTATCCTTAACGAAAAAGCCACAGGTTCATCATGAACAGTTCTCTAGGCATCAGCTCTGGGTGGTGGAAAGGACAAACAGGACATCAAGGTGTTTWTTAGGAAAGGAAGAAAGGAAAGTGAAGACCACCCTGACCCTGTATAGATCAGTCCACAGATCTGTTGATCCTAAGACGTTATCTTCCACCAACAAGTTGTGGAGAGTAAGAGTCTTGCCGAAGCACTCAGGCAAAGCAATAGAGCTTTATTGAGTATTATTAACTTTATTGAGTATTATTAACTCAAGTGTCCACATGTCCTTGCTCATCTCAGGAAGACACTTGTGATTTCCCTGATTGTTTGAAATAATTTGGACCAAATTTATTGGGAGTGCAAAGGGCAAGAAGCATGTCTGTGAATGTCATCTTTCTGCAGGAAAGAAGGAAGGGAAAGTGTTTAGATAGCAAAGCAAAATACAAAATATTACATCAACCAAAGATGTTATCAATGTTATTGCTTCTGCAGGTGCTTGTGCCGACAAAAAGAGGAAATTGCAAGCACTTTCTATTAGTGAACACTATTTCCTTTGGAGACCAGGTTCTTGGTTTATAAATTCCTTCTCAAAAATGTCACAATTGTTTCTGAAATGGCTTTGATGTGGAATATTGGCTATTTAATCTTYTCCTGTATTACAGTAGAGGATTCCATTTAAGGTAATTGCATCTTTTGATGTACCCTGAGTTTGCATAATGTTATTAGCTATGGAGAAGACCATGGAATTAAGAAAAAAACTTTGTACATATATCTGACTACTACATTATGTATGGTATTTACTATTATTAGTTAAAGCAGTCATTTCTGTGGCTGTTTGTCTGAAAATAAGGAGAAGGGAAGGGAAGGGAAGGGAAGG
>PTEX01000119.1:259398-313536 GCA_003342815.1 Eudromia elegans
GAAGGGAAGGGAAGGGAAGGGAAGGGAAGGGAAGGGAAGGGAAGGGAAGGGAAGGGAAAAGTAACAATGCCTCTGTGTAGGCATTGTGTGTAGGGGCAGAGAAAGCTCTTCAAATGTAGCAGACCCCTCAGAATGATTTTTCAGTGCTTTGAAGTACAGCTGTGGGTGAATACTACCTAAAAGAATTAGTGACTGCTTAATAAGTGAGCAAAGTGAAGGTAAGTAAAGTAGTTGCAGTTCTCTCAAACTTTGGCTTGCTCACAGCATTTTACTATTTCATACCTACTTTGCTTGAAACATTCCAATGAAATGACAAATGAGTT
The DNA here is from genome assembly GCA_003342815.1 of Eudromia elegans. Lineage (NCBI taxonomy): Eukaryota > Metazoa > Chordata > Aves > Tinamiformes > Tinamidae > Eudromia > Eudromia elegans. Next base: position 259,722 of record PTEX01000119.1, read on the forward strand.
CTAGAGTACATAGATTATAAAAAAATCCCCAAACATTGGCATACAAAATTTTAATATTCTGCAATCCTATTAAAAGGTATTTTCCTGGTAAGATGCTCAATTTGGGTTTCACCGTTGCTCTTTTTACCCCTCTGGATCAAGCAGGCTGTGACTTCCCTGTGATCTTCTACGAGTCAGACCCTGCCCTCTCTTTTCAACATCTCAGAATCTAGAACAGGAGCAGGGCTTCATTTTGTGAGGAAAAACGACTGGTTTCTGCACATGGCATCAGRTTGTTTTCTTGAGATGCCATTAAAGCTGGCTGTGATGCAGTGACTTGCTGACAGAGATACTCAAACATGTCAAGCTGAAAATAAAGCAGTACTCCTAGAAGCCAAGTGGTTAGCATTATGGATGAAAAAAGTTTATCAAGCGAAAAAAAGGGTTGAACGATGCCATTTATACTGCTGGAAAAGTCTTTGGCCTAACAAAAAGATGGAGAAGCAACACTAGACACAGTATCAGTATTGATTCAGAAGGTAAGATTATATAGATTAGCTATTTGCAGTTTTATAAATATTTAAGTACTCAGTTGTAGTAACAGTTCCCACCTTCAGTTTTTCCAAATAAATTGATACAAGGTATGTGCAAATGCAGTGTGTAGCCCTTGACTGGCTTCCTGGTAAAAATTTGGTATCCTTCAATTTTGTAAATGCTTACACCTGGAGAAAGCAATTATTGTTCTGCGACCCTTATGCATTGCCAGTTTTGGCCAATTTAGCATGAGTTTCATAGTTTTTAATATAAGTTTCACAGTATTTGATGGGTTTTCTACTTTTAGCTGCCATTCATGGATTCATGAATATGAGAGGCCTGGCATTTAATTATTAAGAAATTAGGTTTGCAAGCAATAAAGGAAACCACAAGTGTACATTAAAAGCTGTTTGACAATCCTGCCTCCTAATGCTGGATCAGATCTTTTGCTATTTTGAGCCTCTATTCAGCTCTCAGTGAAATATTTATGAATCTATTCCAACTCCCACTGAAACCAGAAGAGAGAGAGATGTAAAAAGTTGGTTTTCTTTGTTCATCTTGATTTATGTAGTACATTGAGCCCGTTTCTCCTTCTTTTAGGTCCTACATTGCATGTTCCATGCCCCATCAGAAACAGCTTCCACTCTAACATGCAGCTCACATTTGGTAAGCATATGGAAGAGTTTACGTAATCACTTGTAGATGAGAAATAATAAGTTTCATATATTACCCGTAAATGAGAAATAATAATCACCATATATGTCACTGCTGTCCCATGGTGAAACCACTACTTACTCTGAGATTTCACTTAAGATGAAGATGGTTGGAGCACAAAGTTGTCATGGCTGTGGAACTGCTACAACCGAGCAAGAATGTTGTGCTATTTAAGGAGGGAACTTTATCTAATTCAGTTTCTATACAAAGTAAAAGAGCAAATAGCTTCCATGCATTACAGTACTGAAGTCTTCTCCAGTGAAGTGCCTAATCTAAGGTAATACAATATTGATTTTCTTCTTACTGCTACATTGAATGTTTCCTTATTTGTATATGCAGAYAGTAAATCAGAGTCAGGTGGGTAATTGCTAGAGACTTTTACTATCCCATTCATACACCTTGAAGCAGCTAATGCAAAATGCTATGTATGTGTTGAGAATTATTCATAGTGTTTGAAAGTCTGTTACAAATGATTTCCATATAATCTATCTCAGTTCATCCAGTATCCAAAAACAATAGTGTCCAGGTTTTCTCTTGTTAACACATTACAGCTTGCTAGCTTCAGAAGCTGCTATGAGACAGGACTGTACTATCAGAATTCAGGTTGGAATGGTTTTAGAATCTCAAAAGAAAGAGCACACTGACGCAAATCTAACAGTTCAACAGCAACATAATATCCTGAATGTTGAAGACAATTTGGATTTCAGGCAGAATTAGGGTTCTTCCAACTGTGTGCTTTCCAATTTCAGACTGACACAGCAAAGAGGTCATTTTCCAATAGAAGAGCAAGGCCACATGCAGTAAGCAGTGACACTGGCCATAAAATATCTTTTGTCTCAAGCGTGTGATAAGTCCCAGAGAGTGAAACCAGCTATTCTGTTTTTATAAAAACAGAGTGCTAAATTTATAGGGAAAAAAAAATCAGATTTTTTTTTTTTTTTTTAAAAAAAGTTCCTCTCACCTCCTTGTTTGTATTTATCRCTGTTTGAACCACGTATTTATTACTGTTTGAAAGAAGAGCAGTTAGGTCTGAAAATTACACTAGATCTTTATGTGACTGGCTTGGGAAACCTAAGTACTTGTTTAGGGAAAGACAATATTATGATAAATGAATGATACAGGATTTCTTTTGCACTTTGGGCAAAAACGAATGATTGTATTGCAGGGATTCCCAAATCTCTCCAAGGAACATTCCTTTTCTCTTTCAGTATGYACAATACTGAAAACCAAAGCAGCATCTCTGCTTATTTTGCACTTGTGGCTGTGGTCAGGAAGCTGAGGGAGGTATCCTGTACCATCAGGGCCCTATGGCCAGGAGCCTCTCTTTGGAGCCCTGTGCCTCTTTCCTGCCACACAATGAAAGGGGAGCAGCAGTGGAGCCTGACTGTCCGGAGCTACACCGGTCTACACCGTGTTGCTACACCGTGTGCTGGCTTCATCAGCAAAGCCTCAGCACAGCCTTCTGCCCTCCAGTTCTGTTCAGTATGATGCATTTACATGTTGCTGTGGTATACGACTAAGAATTCAGGCAACAACAGACATAATAAGGGCATTAAAAACAACCTCTTTAGAGCTGAATCATCATAATTTATATTGGAAAGACCATTGGAGAATTTGAAAGGATTCAGATGTTAGCAAGGATTTCATTTTTGCATCCCTTGCAATTAGATGTTGGTGGAAGGAAGCTATTTACTTGTGATCTCTGATATAGCCAGAGGTCGCAGAAGGCAGTAGCTTAGGATTCAGCTTCAAACATTTTAATTGAAGTTGAAACAAGTACTTAAGCAGCTTTTTGATGATGAAGCTTCCTTCAGTGCTTGCTTGTGAGTGCTCAGTGCAGTAAGTTAAGTTTCTGAGACCTGCTCTCCACTTAAATACGGTGAAGGGGACGCGTGTGAGGAGAGTTCATTATTTCACACATTCAGGCAACAGTGCAGAGGAACTCCATAAATACAAAGATGCCAAAAGAGACAGAAGATACCCAGATTACCAAAAAASCAAACTCTTTTTGTGTTACAGTCTATAGAAAGTGATCTAGATAGCTGGTACACAGAGTCTCTGCCTTTCTTCTGCATTTTGGCCTTGGTTATTTCTGTAGCTCCCAAGAAGCAAATTAAGCTTTCATACAGTAGCAGGTATTGAATACGAACAGGAGAGGCACAATCTACCCTGAATGGTGTTAAAGCACAAAGTAATCAGTATTTTTATATACTGCCACAAGCTTACTTTATGTTCAAACTAAATTATGCACTGAGCTGGGAACATACCCCTCAGGTTAAGACTGAAGTAAAATTATGATGGTTTGTTGATAAAGATGGAAAAATAAATCTATTTATGAGATTGTGCAATTGGGCATTTAGTTCTCAGGACAGAGGAATCCCTCAGCAACGATATTTTTTAGACAATCTTCACTCCAGCATTTCCTCACTCCTTCATACAGCAGAACTCATTTCAGTTAAAATTCCAGTTTGTGTATTGCATAACAGTAGGTTTCCACCAGTCTTTCAAATATAACTCAAACTCTATCCGAATTTCCAAAGCAACCAGGCATATTTACACAACAGACTGGAGAGAAGGTTCGACAAAAAAAGAACTTCATGCGTTGCAAAATTGCAAGTGGCAGCCTTCTCCAAAAGTCATAGGAGAAAAATCATGACGAAATTTCAAGTGAAAGCAAGAGAGGAGACGTTAAATATATGTTTGCTGTATTGATCAGTTTAGTGATTGTATGGTTATTACATTTCTATGATATTTTCAGCAAGGAAGCCAAATTCTTAATCAAAGGCCTTCTATTTATATGGAGCAGAAGATTGCTCTGCAACTCTGCATAGGAAGTGGAATGGGACGTGTTGATAGAAAAGCAAACTAACACCACATGACATTGTTTAATTGGCATAGATGATTGACGTTCTTTTCATGATTTTTATTCTGCTATCTATTGCTTGGGTTTTGTCTTTTTTTCATTTTCCTTTCAAAAACTGTGCTATTTTCAACATAATCATATTTAATCCAAGAAGGATGTGGAGATTTAGAGATTCCTATTGTTCTACCAGATGGTGTTAGCATGTATAAAGTAAATTAAATCCCAGCACCAGGTTTTGAGAATGTACACATGCACACACACAGAGAAAGTAGTCAGTTTTAGTTCAGTTACCACTCCATATCAACTGTASATAAATTTATCCCTTTGCACTTGTTACCACGCAAATAAAGAGCACAGATAATCTATTTGGCTACGGCCATAGACACAGAAAGGGTGTTAATGGTGTCCCTGAACTGTTGCAGAACATTAGATATTCAGTCTGAGGCTTGCTTTTACTTGCAAGATGACTAATTGCATGCCGTACATTCATTTTTTAACATTTGATCAAATTTATGTGGGTCCTTAGGTAACATTTAAAATGATCCTTGGGCCAAGGAAAGTAAATCTCAGAGTAAAAAAGAAATCAAACTTAAGCTAATTTCTCCAAGTATCATGAAAGCAACATATACGTATTTGATATTTCTTTATGAAAACAGAAATAAAAGGGATATTTTCTTTAGCACAAAATAAAACACTATCCATGATGCGTGAGAGGCCTGATCAGTCTACTACTGTTGACATCAACATTTCTATCAGCTTTTTAGGAAAGAAGAAAATAAGGGATTTGTACCCTTCAATCTCCAGAGTTGATGGAAACTCTTTCCAACTTTCTGGAAAAAAAATTACTGCTCCAGAACACGTTCCTCTGCTCAATGTGTAGCCAGCCACTGGAACACCTCTAATGTGCTGAAATTCTTCTGGGRAAAAGTCCTTGTTGTCAGGCATCAGCTGTCTTTAATAACATCAGGTAATCATGCAAAATTTAGTCAAAGTTTTAAGTTGACTGATGTTTGATGTTCATGCAATAACACCCATTAGAAATCTGGTCGTAGGATGATGGGCATGAATGAATCTGAAGAACCAGGAWCCCATGATATTTGTGTCTGTTACTTATTACAGCTGCTCAGAAATAAAATGTTGAAATAAAAAGTGTGCTATTGGAAAGGGCACAAATTATATTTTACCCATCTTTGAGGATTACAGCTTTAAATAACAGATTAGCATAATAGCTGACTGAYGTTAACTCATAGCTCTATCCCTTTATCTGCAACACCATAATTAAAGTCCACCACATCTGCTAAGTTTTCAGCTAAGCCTTCACTGCTCTGCCAGCTACTAAAGCAGGCAGGTCCCAAGAGGCATTTGGCATTTTTCAAAAGCTAGACCTTAATTTTCTAATCTGTCCATACTTCAAAGTAAAATTAAGTGCCTTACTTCTGTTAACTGCAAGAGAAATTAGATGCTATTCTGCCTATAGGAACCTGGCATATGTGTTTGTATGTGAAAAATGTGTGAGGAAAATTGCTGATTCTCTTCCTATTAGTTTTCTTGGCACAATTTACAGTAAAGAAATATGTCTTAAAGATTCCAAGTTGTTTATGTTTCTGATTTTAAACAGTTTTCAGAATTTAGAAGCATTTCCTAACACTATTTTTAACTGTATTCTTCAGTTTTTTAAATATTATGTACATAGATCAACCATGCTGCCTGATCTGTACATGGCAACTGGGAACAAATATTCTTAGCCTCTACAATGTTATTTTGTTGTGCTACATCATGAAGTGCATTTTGCTTAATTCCTGTTATTGTTAAATATGTTATTACTTGGTTTTGTAACAGCAGTGTTGCAGAAATTAGGATCTAACCAAGTCTTGGGGTCCTGGCAAGGAATCCTCTTTGGCATTGGCATATCTCCGTTCCCATAGAGGAAGGCACATGAGGAGATGGTTAGTTTAAAACCAAGCAAACTGATCCGGTTGAAAAGCCTTTTCTTCTTGTTTTTCTTTTTCCTTTATATTTTATTTAATTTTAATAGTCTGTGAATTAATTTGGCAGACTGCAGGTTTTGCAAGAACTCTTGTGAGCCAAGCAAAAGAACAGCCAAAGTGTCTGGAGGAGGAAAGCAGTGGAGAGGACCAGGCTCAAGGATCTCTATGGCAAGAAGAGCAATGCAAACTCCATTTACCATTAACTGGAGTTGATGGCAATGCCTTTTTGTGCAGGATTCTCCATTGGAGGGTGCTAATTGAAGGTGAGAGCAACAGAGTGCTGGTGTTTGTGGAGGTGACTATTATGTGTGCAAATCCAGAGAGAAGGAAAAACAAAGGTTTCTGGTGCTTCTACAAATAAATGTGTGTGTGAGCAGGTCAAGTCAACAGCCTTCAACAAAAGCCTGAAATTGGCCACATGGGCCTCCAGTCACAAGCTGAAGACATATTGCAGGAAAACACAAAGAAAGTGCAGCTTCCTGTGCCTTTCTCCATTTGCGTAGAGTGTTTTCCTTCTCCCTCCTTCTCCTCTCTGGAGATAGGACTGTGCCATGAGCGGGGACTTGAGGATGCACAGAGGGGYTCATTGGCTGAACTGAAACAACTTGCTGGGCTGTTACTCTTTTTAATTTTTTCTAAATGCAGACAGAATGGGATTACAAATTCAGCATCATCTTTGGTAAGGTTTGAGGACAGATATTTCTTTTTTTCTTTTTTTTTTTGTTTTTGTTTTTTTGCTTTTTGTTTTTGCCAAAGGGTGATAATAATAAAATACCACTGGGAATGCTAGATCTCATTAAAGAAGCAGATACATCTTCTTGCAGTCACAAACTTCAAAAGAAAAAGCAGCTTAATTGTCTCCCGACAAGCGGGCGCACTGTGCTGAGAGCGTGGCACTCATTTTGAGGGGTGTTTGGGTGAGAGAGAGGAGCCTCGCGGCTCCCACCRCAAACTCAGAACAGCAGATCAGCATTGCCTCAGACAACGAGTAATAATGCAGTAATGTTATTAGCACCACTGCAATTTCTGCTGGCACTCTCAATTGTTTAGGAAGGGCTTTAAAGCTGCCAACAGTTTTAACACGTAGCCAGTTAACAGAACAATAGGAATAAACAGAAGCATTTAGAAATGAAGCATATTTTTTTTCTAATTATCAGCCAATGGACTTTGTATGTTGTGAAGCTAAACCAAACACAGAATAACACCTGCTCTGAAAAACACTATCATTTTTTTGAGGATTTAAAGGCAAGTAGAAGAAAGATTTGTGATGACACAACATCACAAATTTTTAACACTTGAAGAAGGTAAATCTGTAAGGGGAAGAAGAGTGATGAGTGAAGGTAGTACACTGAAATCATATCTTAAGAAGACCTGACTGTTCTTTTCCTTTACAGAACGATTGTGAACCGAGTTTCTCATATTTTCTCTTTCATGTCCTATCTTTTATCATTTTTCCTAGGCAAAATATCAGCTACTGGCATTAACAGCTGAACATACTACCTACGTTTATAACAGGAAAGTCAATATTAGTGTCTGTGGAGGAGTTCAGGAACATCCTTATTTGGTACCTCAGCAGTGTACTGAACATTTACAAACCTGAAAGTGCAGTCAGACAAGCCTCAGACAAACATATCAGAAAATACATTGTAGGATATGACAGATCACACATTTAGGGACGCTTTGAATATGCAGTTTAGAGAGCCCAAGAAAAAATTATGTAAAATTTTTTTTTGCCGAACTTAAAATATCGAAATACTGCTAAACCAGCTGCTAGAATATATTCTTCTGTTTGCCAGTAGCAGTGGTCACAGGTGGTGGGGTGATGCATTTTATATGCTAGATATAGATATATGGATAGGTAAGAAGAGTATATGAATGAGTACTGACAGGATCAAACCTACAATTTAGGAGAAAAAAAAAAGAAAAAAGAAGAACAAATATAGACCTTTCCTTTAGGCATTTTTAGCTCTTAACCTCACAAGAATGACAATTCCTGAATTAACACAATCATAACTTTGGGCCAAAATCTGGAATTTCTCAGTGTAAAAAATACAGTGTAAAAAATGTTTGAGTCAGTGTGTAGTGTGTAGATGGATGGGCAATCTGGATTTTGAGTTTTTATTATTAATTTTTCCTCATTTGCATGGAAGTAGTAGATAAAGGTACTCTTCTACAGATTCATTTGTGTTAATAATGTTAGAGTTTTTGGATTAAATGAATATGAATAGAGGGAGTGCATTAACAATATTGTGACTTGAACTGAGATTCTACTATTTCACACTTCTTTAGATAATAAAAGTTATCTCATCTCACAACTTGACAAATCTGATATGTCTTTGGAAAAAAAAAGGGAAATGCATTTTAGGTAGTAAGGAGGTTGTTTCATCTCAGATGAATTATCATGTCTTCGCATTCATGCATAATTCCTTATCTATATGGGTTTACTTTTTGTTATTTAGCGGTGCTTTACAGCAAATGACCTGTAGCTCTAAAGGCAAAACTTTTCATTTCAGGAAGAACTACAGTCACAATAAATTTTTATGGGGGTAGCATCTTTTGTATGGATGCATCTTACATTGGAAAATTATTATGTTCAGATGATGCCTGTGGCAGTGATTCAGGATGTTTTTCTGCAACTGTATATTACAGCACTGCTCAGGTAGTGTTTCAGGCAAAGCTTGGGGAGGAGATGCCACCAAGAAGGGTGTCTGCTCTGCCTCTCTTGGCTACAAGCTGGCTCTGTGGGAGTCCTGAAGACTGTAGTTATGACCTTCTGTTGAGACAACACRTTCAGCAATCTAGTGTACTTATTTTGAAGACCTTCAGCTTGTGCTAAGACACACCTGAGAGATGGAAAACTGAGGAGCCCCAAATTATTTTTATGATCTTTATGAAAGCAAGCTAGACTAGACTGACCTTCATTCTCCATCTTCTACCCTACTGGAACTCCTGAGAAKCCCACAGATTGTGAATGGTTGAGCATATTTTAAGTATGCTTATGAAATATTTAGGTATTGGCAGTCTGGTGTCTACAGATAATCATCTACTCTGTCTAGGAGCATGAAGGGGTGTGTCTCTTTGGAAATGCTGGTTCAGCTAGTAGCAGTCTTGATCTCATCTTTACTAATTTACTGTTGTCTTTTCTTCTATATTTGCCTTTTTACTGCTTTTGGACTCAGCTGGTTGAGCGATATAGGACATGGTAAGTTGGATGTACTTTTTAAATTCTTCTTCTAGTTACACACCCAAAGAACATAATGTTCTCCTCTGATAGTCTGCATTGGTCAATATATCTTCTTCTTCTTTTTTTTTTTTTGCCTTTTTGCCCTTCCTTAAGGAATTTTAGCTTTTAAAATCAATGCACTAGATTTGCTTTTCTGTTTCAATGACAAGCTTCTACTTTTCCAATCTTTCTAGYTGAAACTGGACAGAAGTCAGTACCTGACTAACAATTCAGGATACTTATTTGCTAAGTACATCTAGATTCAGAAACCATGCTATYACATCCATTACAGACTGCATTTACACCAGTCCCCAAATTGACCTACAAGAGTGAAAAGGAAATTTGAAMATCCAGATGCTCCAAACTTGCTTTCACATGTAGACACCAAAAGGGGTTATCTGCAACATCACAAGTAATCTCAGCAGAATCCCCTTACCGTATTTGGCTGTGTTCACATCAAAGTTATTTTTTATTTAAAATATGCAAATTGCTGGGTGTCTAGACTACCAGGAAAGAGTGGTAGATACCAAACTGGAAACTGCTGGTATGGAACAGTGGTAATGAGAGTTTTTTTCCCGCAGTGAGATTTCTTCTTGGTTGAAGTAGAGTAGATGGGGGCTGGCACATGGGGAGTGCAGAATAGGCAATGAAGACTCTTTTTTTTTYCCCCTCCCATCTCCTTTCTCTCTCCATTGTCAGAGTGGAAACTCCAATGTGAAGGCAGTCAGAGGACAGGCAGCCTTCTGCCCACTCCAAGACTTTACTTGCATCCCTTACTAGGTGTCACTCAGCAGAGTTCTTGCAGGGCCAAGAGCCTTTCTGCTGTCAACTGCATTTTCAAGACTACTGCAGCACTTTATTAATCATATATCACAAAAGAGTTCACCATATTTGCATCTAATTAAGTTCACAACCTCTAGCTTGCCATTTATTCTTCATACAGATCATACATGACATAGTCATCATGGTTTATATTATTTGTATCCATTTTCCTAAGAAATCTGCTCCTCTATTCCTATCTGTCCTTGCAAGGAAATCCTGACATTGTCTTTTACAAACTGGGCCTTGCTCTGCTAATTGAAATTAATATGAACGATTAGCACAATTTAAAACAGATTTTTTGCTCTAAGAAGGTAAAGTAAAAACTTATAACATATAGAAGTCCTCTATCCAAAATGTCTTCTGAATAGATGTTTAAGAATCTTCCCTCTGCCCATTTCCAGCTTTCGTGTGAGAAGCAAAGTAAATTTAGCATGTCACTCTCCGTCTCTGATTTTTTTTGATTGAATTGATTCTTGGATAATTTAACTTCATAACATTTCTGAAGTATAAATATATCTTGCTACTAATCACTTAAAAGCTAAACAGCGTGTGACTTTATGTTTCCTTATTTTTTAGCAGGATAATGCTTTCCAATATGCCACTGKGTCAGCTGCAACCTGTGATATTTATTTGTAATAGGAAATAAACATTGGCACTCTGCTTTGATTTTTTGGGGGGTGTGTGCATTTAATGCAAGTTTAATGAAAACTTAGTGCATGAATAAGTTATTGTATTTTGAAGCCCCCATACAAAGCATTTGGAACAATTAAAATGCAAATCTTAGAAGAYTGGTTAAGAAAAATCAAAGCAAATTTTCCTTTTTTAATAGCAGCTAGGTTATTTTTGTTCTTTTAAGCAGTTTGTTTTAAATCCTTGCTCTCAGGCATGACTGTCAGAGCCGATAAAGCATTCTGCTTATTGGTGCTACCAAATCCAGTGCAAGCATTGACAAGGTGAGGCCTTTTATCACAACAACACTAGGGACAATTAAATTTCAATGACAGTGAGCCTTATCACTGAAGGGTTCATTTTTCAGCTGTTCTAAGCTCACCGCTGGAAGGTCAGCAGGACTGAATTAAAAGTGGTTGTAATCTTGCTATGATGCATGTGGGCTCTCTTGATCTGTTTGCACTATATTCACTAGAGATTGAGATGTTTCAAGGATGTGAGCAGATTAGCACTTAAAATTGATGTATAATATAGCCAGTCTATAATTACTTGCATACTTTAGAGAGAGTTGCAGGCAGGGTGGTAATTCCTTTAGTATAAAGCCAGCAAACTACCTTCTAGTGGTTCCTTTCTGTGAGTTAGAAAGACTCGGTCTATAAGAAAGGGCTTCTTAATTTATAAACAATTAGTCATAGTTAATGCTCTGGGATTTCTTGGTCCTTGCCCTCAAGGGACATTGGGATATGACTCTAACAAAGGGACTTCTTTTTGCATCTGCTGCTTGTAGAAAGTGATCAGCTCCATGGTGCAGATCCACCTTATAAAAGTTTATTAGTTGTAAACGTCATTACTTGATGTAGAAAAGCAGGCAAAAGTGCTCATGGATAGCTTTCTAACAGCTCAATCTCTGGGCAAATGAGATTCTAAGTTTTCGATGCATCTTTGTAAGTCTCAAGATGCATCAGGCTAGGAATAGTAGTTCTATTTGCTGTGGGCAGTTGCAGAGTGGTGTAGCACACCCCAGCAGTTGTCAGCATGTGATCCTGGTAGTGAGTATGTATGATCAAAATGAGTGGTACACTAGTGCACTTCTCAGGGCACTCAGCTTTTCCAAGCACCTCTAGAGGTGGCATTTGCTATCCTACAGCCACATCTCTCCAAGGACCTGCAGCATTGCAGACAGATGATCCCTCCGCCCTGGCAAATCCTCTCTGTGAGATTTACCATGGARCCTGATCTAAATGTTGAGGGAAGCAAGGGATGAGAGAGGCCCCAGTAGGGTCACGGGCTGCTACGTAAGGTACTGCCAGACCATTTCTAAGGGCAACTCTCCTACAAAAAGCCTCAGTCTCCCAAAAGGACAAGAGATAAGCTTTCTCCTGCAGTGCCTGCAGGAGCAGGAGATCATGTAAAGGAGACAGTGGTATAAGTGGGAAAAGACCTTTGCTTGCCTGCTCCTTCAAGACATATTTTTGTTTGACACATGCACTGAATGAATTATTCAAAAATAATTAATCTTTTAGAAACATTACCCATGCAATGCTACTCCTGGTGCTGCATTTATTTTAGCCTTGTCATCTTGAATGCAAGATGACAGTCAAAAAGATCTTGATGTGCACAAAATTCGCCCTCCATATTTGGAGTTTGTATAACAGCAATAAAATCTCTGCAGTGATTTCAGAGATATTATCCTAAGTAATTACTGTATTTTGGATCTGCAAGACAAAACCATTCTATATAGTTGTACTAATGCAAATAAATTCTTTTTTTTTTTYCTTAAGGATATCCACAGTAGACACAAAGTGCATGTACTGTGCATTGGTACTTACCATTTTCTGTACAGAGAAAGACTTGAAATAATATTGCCGAAAATAAAATTAGAGCACATACTGAGCCAAGCAACCATGGTATTTTGGCTAGAATTCATGGATAAGAGATGCTAAATGCTTTTCTTTTCTTCTTCTAATCCCACATAAAAATCAGCTTCTATGAGCTAAAATGTGCTTTTGCCAAGATAGCTGCGAGTTATTCTGCTCTTCCCAAGCAGTGAACAATTGGTTGTGCTTCTGAGTGTCTTGCTCACTTCACAATCTTCAGAAGATATGAGCTTTGTATAGCTTCAGGAGATATGAAATATAGCTACTCTGCAGTACTGCATATTTATGGAGTTTAAAATGGAATCTAATTATTTGGGGGGTGAATAGTATTTCCATGAGGAAACCATAGCTAGAAGAAGTCTGTGAAAACAAACTGCATGATACATGAGCTCTTCAATTTGTCAGGATGAACAGACACAAAGGAGGAAGCACAGCTAAACTGCATATCTGAACAAATGTAGTGACTTAAAAATGGAGACAAGAAACACTTCAGGCCTCCCTAGCCCAGTGCAGACAAACTGCCTGTTTAATTTTAAGTGGTCCATAAGACTCTGGGTCGGTGGATTCCTCAGTACTGTCTTCCCCTTCCATGCAGAGTCCAAATGTTGTGCCTATCTCAGAGGAAAGGGATATCAGTTGACAGCATGCAGGAATGTTCCGGCATCTGCAGTTTGGAACAGTCAGTGGCTGAGAATTACTGAACACCAGCCATCCAAACATAAAGCGAAAGGCATGAAGCACCATCAGAKTCACTACCATGTGCCATGCAACATGTCTAGCCAGACCAATCAAACAAACACAGCAACAAGAAAATGTTTCATTCGGACTCATTGTTATAAGGAAATTACTCCTTCTGTGTCCCTGGGACAAAGTCTGCTTTTGATTACTTGGATATAAACTAGGGGGAAAAAAGAGGCAATCATCGCTGCTAAAAAATTACAGGAAGGCAACAAACAATCACAGTGGCAGTATCCTAGAAGTAAGCTTGTTAAATACGACTATTTTAGTTAAATCTGTTGATTTAGCAACACCTGCCATTTCTGCTTCATTAAACTAATGACAAATAAGATTTGCCTGTTCTTGTATATTCTGTTCATCTCCTTTAGAGCCACTATCAGTGTTGCAGTTGGGCAAGACTGCTCAAACCTTGTGATTAACATTTTTAATGATTTTTGAGTTTCTCAACAGTTGAGTGGAGGTGAAGCTGTTTGCTTCCATTGTGTAATCTGAGATAATATAAATATTTTATTGCTAGTCTATGTGTTGGTTCAAAAATCAGTTTAGAGCAAAGCAGAGAAATATCAGTTGATTCTTCTCTTTGTTACATTTTCATCTTTAACTGAAAAAGAAATGTATTATTATTTTTAGCATTTCATAAGGTTTGCTGCTTTATACAGCTATACCTCATGACTGAGATATACTAGACTTCTTTCCCTTGCTATAGCTCTCAAAATATAAACCACAAATGAGAATTTCCCTTGACAAAAGCCRCAAATATCCCTTTGCCTTCGACATAGTTTGCTCTTTTTCCATTTTAGGTTTTAAAATTGTGAAGTGCACATGGGAGGGTGAACTATCTGCTTGTTGATTAATTCCATGACGCTGTAGTTTCGTACCACAGAAGCAAATCAAACCCTGTTGTAACCCAATTTCATTAGGTGCAGATGGAAAACAGCTCCAAAGTGCTGGTTCAGATCATGATTCCCTAGGGTTTCAATAGTTCTTTTTTGATGATGCAGGTGACAAGCCAACCCAGACTGATAACCACATCTCACCATTCAAGGCTTAGACCTTTCACAGGKTGCAGCTGTGGGTAAATTCACTGCACAGCTTCAGAGCAAGCACTAGAAAAGGCAGTACAGGGGTGCACCCCTGTATGATGAGATGAGCTTGTCCTGGAAAGCTGTACTTGAGAAGTGCAGAGCAAAGGAGAGTGTGAGCATGGAGAGACAAAGCAGTTAAATTGAAAGTGACGGGAGCAAGAAAGGGCAACGTATAAAAACCCAAAGCCCGTCTCGAAGGCATGGTAGAGAAATGTGAGGTGGAGAACTTTGGAGATGGTATTTCAGATAATCTCTTTACTAGTAGACTAAGTCTCCTCCAGCTGGATTTGTGGCAGAGGAGGGAAGATCATAAATCATATTAAGTGAGGTTTAAAAGAAAAGTCATTAGACAAAACAGTATAAAATCAATATGAGCAATTCAACCTGGAAACAGACAACACAGCAAGGTGGGCAAGAAAAAATGCAGAAACATTACTACCTGTTAAATTAAACTGCACACAKAAAGGACTTGTGGACAGAGGGCCAGTCTTGCTTTGCTTCTCTGTGAGGAATGTTAAGTGGGCTCAGATCCTGTCCTTTCCAGCAAGCTAGCGTAGCATAAACGTGCTAGGCTCTTCGCAAGGCAGCTGGAACATTGCCAGGTATTGGGCTCTGCTGAGAGAGGATATCCTTCTTTTAAATTTCAGGTATAGACAGCTAAGAAACACTGCTAGGGAAGACGATTCATCAGGGCTGAAACACAGCACCTGATGGGCATAACAAAGCTCCTTAGTGCCGTCTGTGCCTGAGCTAGCTAAGCAAACTTGCTACGCTCTCGTTTCAGAGAGGGATCACAGAAGCAGGTTATTGCAACTTCCCTGAATTAACCAAAATGGAGAGGAAATGCTGCATTTTGGCAGCAGACCATTACTTGAGAGGCTCCCAGGCTAAGCATGGGACTGTTGACTGGATGTTAAGCACCAGCTGGCAGGGTTGCACCATGAGATGGGGATATACTAATTCAGGGAGGATGGACAAAATTGAAACAAGGGTCACCAAGATGGTGAAGGGTTCAGAGGTGGAACAATTATGGTGGAGAGTCTTAAGTTATTAAGACTCTCATTTACTTTAGCTCACAATATCTCACATGCTTAATTCTTGGGGGATTTGGGCTTTTTTTCAATATTTCTGTAACCAACGTTTAATTGCTTAAGTAATTGCAAAAGCACAATGTTACAGAAACCCTCTTGTGTTGGAAAAATGGATTTTTTTTAATGTATATTTTCGTCCAGCAAAAAAAGTTAAAAACTGAATGAAAGCCTGAATGATAATGAGCATGAAATACAGGTAGTAGGGAGGCATAGGAAACTAGGGAGATTGCAGGAAAGATTTTGTTTTCTTTAAAACAAAATGAGCCTCAACAGTTACGGACTTGATGGACACACAAATCTGCACACCCCCTGCTAGTAACTGCTGTGATGAGCAAAGCAGTTAATCTCTACATGGAAATCTTCAGATATTTAATAAAAAAAAAAATCAACAAATCTGTGGCAACGTGGATCTTTCACGTCCTTAAATTGTTTGGAAGATTCCAGTAATCAAATCTGTTTCTTTTACTGACACTGGGCTTTTTAAAATGGCAGTGAGAGGGTACAGTAGCCCATTAGGACCTACCTATCTGTGAATGCAAGGACTTACCTCCTCATGTGACAACTTCAGTGCGGTAAGCTGTGTAGATCAGCTTGGAGTTCAACAATCAGTTTTCACTTTGTAAGTAATAACATGGTTGTGAAAGAAGTAGTTGGAGCTTTGTGGGAGTTAAGGTTGTTTGGCACTGGTTAGATAACAGATTGCAGAATTTTCTAGAAAAATAGATACTTATGGGATTAAAATGGAAAAAGATTACTTCCAATTGAACTGAACATTTACTCCTAGTAATACTTAAAGCCATTTAGGCTTTTTAGCAACAGAAAGCCACTTCTTAGATCATTCTATATCGTTTTAAATCCACTCTAATAAAAAATAAATAAATAAATCTTCAACCAAAAGGACTAGACTCCTTCATTTTATTAATTACAAAATAAATAGACCCCCAAAAATCCATCTTATGGAGTATTTCTAAATTACTTCTCCAGGTTGGCTTCTCCTGAGAACTGAAAGTAACTGAGAGAGCTGAATGCATGCAGAGGTTTGCTGGGTCGTTGCATACAGCAACGAGGGTCTGAGTGTCTTTATTCGTGAAAGCTTTTTGTGAAAATGCTTTTTGAACTTGAAACTGGACACTAGCTCTGAAGTTTACTATCAGTCTGCATCACAACTTCGGAAGAGGATACACATGGCAGAGATGGTATCCTCTTTGGCAGGTGAAATTATTCATTCTTAACCTGATGGACTGCCAGTGTCACATTCTTCTTACCTAACCTCCAGTCTCTATGAAAATTTACAAATATCACAATTAAGGATCTCACAATATTGAGCTAAAAAAGATGTTGAATTTAATAAAGGTCTTGGGGGCTAATGCTTCTTTCGCTGATTAGGTTTTCTTGCCAAGCGTCTCCAGCAGGTCAAGGGGGGTGATTCTGCCCCTCTACTCAGCCCTGGTGAGGCCGCACCTCGAGTCCTGTGTGCAGTTCTGGGCTCCCCAGAGCAGGAGGGATGTGGAGCTGCTGGGGAGAGTCCAGCGCAGGGCCACAAAGATGATTAGGGGCCTGGAACATCTGCCCTATGAGCAAAGGCTGAGAGAGCTGGGCCTGTTCAGCCTGGAGAAGAGAAGACTGAGAGGGGACCTGATTAATGTATATAAATATCTCAAGGGAGGGAGTGAGGAGGAGGTCAGAAGAGGCTGACCTCTTCTCAGTGGTGGCCAGCAATAGCACTAGAGGGAATGGCCACAAATTGAGGTACCAAAAGTTCCAAAGGAACTTGAGGAAGAATTTCTTAACAGTGAGGGTGACAGAGCCCTGGCACAGGCTGCCCAGAGAGGTGGTGNCCCCAGAGCAGGAGGGATGTGGAGCTGCTGGGGAGAGTCCAGCGCAGGGCCACAAAGATGATTAGGGGTCTGGAACATCTGCCCTATGAGCAAAGGCTGAGAGAGCTGGGCCTGTTCAGCCTGGAGAAGAGAAGGCTGAGAGAGGACCTGATTAATGTATATAAATATCTCAAGGGAGGGAGTGAGGAGGAGGTCAGAAGAGGCTGACCTCTTCTCAGTGGTGGCCAGTGATAGAACTAGAGGGAATGGCCACAAATTGAGGTACCAAAAGTTCCAAAGGAACTTGAGGAAGAATTTCTTAACGGTGAGGGTGACAGAGCACTGGCACAGGCTGCCCAGAGAGGTGGTGGAGTCTCCTTCTCTGGAGATCTTCCAAACCTGCTTGGACACCGCCCTGTGCCACATGCTCTAGGGGACCCTGCGTGTGCAGGGGGGTTGGACTGGATGACCTCTCGAGGTCCCTTCCAACCTTAAGGATTCTATGATTCTAACAAGACAATGTGTTCTCTGCCAGGGTTTCTAGACATAACCTAGAGAGTGCAACTCCTTGTTACCTTTAGTTTCTTAGATTAGTGTTTGTTCAACTCAGTGACAAAGGCTGTCCTTAAGTACATAAGCAGACACAGAGCAGGTTGCTGCCTCTGCTTCCACGCTTGTGGTATTACCTGCTTTTCAGAAATCATCAACAGTGARCAGAAGGTAGCTAGACACAGACACATCACAGAAATGAAGATAATTGAAAAAAACTTTTTCCTGTATTAAAAAATCCTTCAAGAGATGAYGTTCAAATATAACTTAAATAAAATATAATTTCCTGTGAAAAGGACTAAATCAGAGTGTTATCATGCTTTAGTTCAATATGCTTTGTGCTTACCCTGTAAAGCTGCAGAGTTTCATGTACATTCAGAAAATAAAAAGAAGCTATAAATAACTAAAGCAATTATCTTTCTGGGTGGGGAAGAGAGAAAAGTAATTTGAAGTATACTTAGGAAAAAAACTCTTAAATTTTAATGTATGCCAAAAGCGGATTCCTCTCTTTGGAAACCACCTGARCCACACAAAGATCTTATTTTAGAAACTGTGCATATGTATTCGTTGCAGGCAAAACTGGATATGCATGTAAAAGTCAGTATTTCAGGGTAGTWTCTGTCTCTTGAGAGCTATAGCTGTATCATCCCCATCTTCACAAGCCAAGGGAACACAAACCTTCCTAGGTTTCAGCATGAGTCTCATGGAGGATCAAGGGCTCTATTCCTCACAGGTAATATTTAGGATGGGTGGAGAGGATTGGTGTCCAGACTCTTCCTGTTTTGGTGCAAGAAATTGGGCAGCAATGYTTGGGTATTTGCTAACAGTGTTTTTCCCACCATCAGGGAATGTCCAATATGGGACCTTCATCAATGAAGTGCCTTTCATCGCTAAATCCTACTCTTTCATAACTAAATCGTAAGCATCTCTTGATACTGTCCACCTTAGGGAAAACTTCTGAGAAAACCTTCATTGTCACAAATTACCAAAAGGCACTGCAGTTAGAAATCGTTTAGATGAGGGAAAGGCAAAGCTCCAAATTAATTATTTCTTGTCCTTACCGAAATTGTCCCTTCTGCAGGACACTTGCCTAGGTGAACTCAGCACCAGCAGCACATTGAGCAAATCCTGAGAATAGGAAAGGAGATACCTCCTTCTCAATAAATTCCCTCCTTGCAACTTGGCAATCAGCTCTTAGGAGGAGCACTCAGAAAAGAGCCCTATTGTCTCAGTAAGTATTTGATGAAGTTTCCAGCTTGGTTTGGTTTGATTTGAGGAAACAAAATTCTGTAACCTAGATATTTAATTTTCTTTTAAATATACAAGAAGTTTGCCTTATTTTCTTTTCTTACCCACCCTGCCCAGCAATATAGCAGCAATTTGCCCAGCAATTTCCCCAGCGGGGAAATCCACTACAGAGTGGATGAGTTGCTGAGCTGTCATCATCAAGACAAGTATTTCTCCTTTGAGATTAAATAATGATGTTAAAATTATATATATATATATATATATAAATGAAGATAAGGGTATGCTTTTATTTTAGCATGAAATACACTTTATTCTGAAGTCTTCTGACAGCCACGTTTTGTGCGACCTTCCTATGCGATAAACAGTTCAATTAACTGCTGTCCTGAAAGTCATTCGACACAAGAACAGAGCACTCGTCTCTATCCCATCACATTTCCATAATCCTTTTTAACACCTAATGCATAATAGAAAAAAAAATTTCAAACAATTTATCTAGTCACAGAGTATTCCCCCCCTCCTCTCTCCTTCTGCTCTCATCTTGCTATTTTGCAGGAATGATTTATCCTCCAGATGAATGCCTTACTCTTTAATTACTTTAGGGGGAGCTTAACTGAGATATGAATAATCCAATAAAAAGATAATTCCATTCCTACAGCTACTTCTTCTGTTGTCAGCATCCTGTTTTTCTGACATTTGCCAGAYGAATATATGAATAACTTGTTCTTATTGGTGGCAGAAGTAATTTAAGAAAGCGATAATGCTAAGGTAAAGCATCTGCCACTATAAAAACTTATTTACTGCAGCTTTTAAAATGAAAATTTTTATGCTCCCTTATCAAAATACATTACATAACACTAAAAACACATCTTATATTTCCTGTCATATGAAAAACACTCACAATAAAAAGACCAGTGGATGAGCTTAATCTAGGATAAAGCGTGTGAGTGAACATCATGTTATTTTAATTGTACACATCTTATTTTTTTTCTTATCTAAAGTTATTTAACCTAAGTCCACAAAATGTATGGTGTATGCATTCAAGAGAAATGTCTGCTGCGTTTAATAGAATTAAAAGCTCACAGATAGAGAGAAACAGACAGAAAAAGAAAAAAAAAAAAAAGAGAAAGTGTTATAAAAGTTTTAATACCTTGAAAACCTGACTCCAATACTTTATGGTAACAATCACAAAGTTTTGAGACCTAGCTCTATATGCCAGAAGACTTAATGCTTCTATAGGCTGAGTTTTCTATGCAGACTGGGCTGGATTATGTTCTTTTCCTTGTCATCAAGGATGACCAAAATGCAAAACTTTCTCTAGCAATCGTCCTTTTGCYTTTCATCTGTCTTCAAATGATTCTGTGTAATGGCTGAAATACACTAATACATAAAAAAGAGTACTCTGAATGAAATCTATGATTGTAATAAAATATATGGATATAAACATATACAATTAAAGAGCGATCTATTTTTTCTTTTTTTTTTTCTTTTTTTTTTTTTTCTCACACCAAGATAATGTTGTATAATATAACAACATAAAAAAATTGGCAAGCTCTTTGCTATGGTAAGATTTATTTTTTGCAATGTGTTTTAAAAAGTAGTATCAATAGTTCATTTCTGTAAATGGTGGGAAATTTGTGAGCAGTTGTTTTAATTCAAATTCATCGATCTCATTGGTCAGAGTGCTGACAATGAACAAGTTTTCTTGTTCTATTTTTGTTGCACTTCATTCCAATTTAAGCTGCTATTTAAGATAATGGACATCTTAAATTGCCAGTCTACACACCATTTTGTCATATTGCTTGACTTCTGCAGTTTTTCTTGTTTGTTCTATTCCCATCATTAATAAAACTGACAATATAACTAACCACTGTGTGTTTTCTTTTTTTTTGATTCGTTTATAAGCATTACTAGATTTTGGTCATATTTGCTATTATTCTATTGCTATTAATTAATATTTATAAAATATTTTTCTTATATATGTTCTKTATTTGTATATATATTCTATTTTAATATTCAGGATTAATTTAATGAAAGATCTGCTTGTCTGCTGAACCTGAGCTTGTATCACTTGTATCTCTGTTTACACTGGTTGACTAAATCTTCTGGGTAAAAACAAACTGAATTCTCTCTTTCATATATTAGTTTTAAACAGATAATTAAACTTTTCAACTTTTTTTTAAGTTGTTTATATTGTGTTGCACTATAGACAAGTGCAACTGTTTATATGTTAAGAAAGAGCCAAACTTTTGACATCACCCCCACATTAGGAAATAGCAAAATGCTGTTGTGTGTGCTTACATAAAGAAAGCAGCAGTTTTACGTTGCAGCAGCTACCAAAGAGATTGTTTATCCCAAAAGAAAAATTCCAATATGGCAAAT
This sequence comes from Eudromia elegans, assembly GCA_003342815.1. Lineage (NCBI taxonomy): Eukaryota > Metazoa > Chordata > Aves > Tinamiformes > Tinamidae > Eudromia > Eudromia elegans. The sequence goes on from PTEX01000119.1 coordinate 281,298, forward strand.
ACGACACTTATTCTGTTTTCAGCTTTTGTTTCTCAAGTTTTCCTTAATTTTAATTTTGTTATTCATGTTTGCAACTTTGAAAGTCAGTGCTCTCTAAATTGCAGTGTCTCCAATATCTCTTTTGGATATTGAGCTCACCCGGGAAAACCAGTTCTCTTGATCTTCCCTCTTTCTGCTTCCTTTTGTAATGACAATGACACTGAAAATACTGCCACTTTTTATCACTCCAGTATCCTGAATATCGTATTTACTATATGAGTCTCGTGTTCTGAAGCAATTCAAAACATGATGTTTTGCTGTCCATTGTATAACTAACATGGAAGAGCTTTTGCTTCACATCTTTGTGTTTGCAATGTCCTTTTCTCTGTCCTTAACAGAAGTAGCAATGCGAAGTTTTTGAAACAGATAATATGTAAACTTAATGTAACTTACCCATTTAATTTCTCAGTTCAACTTTGATTGCTTCTACAATTCAGCAAATAATTAAGAAAATTATGGGTGATGTCTTTTTTTTTTTATTTTCCTATGCAATTGAAACTTAGTCTTTTCTGTCTTGTGCTAGCATATGCAGATGTTTTTCCTTTTTGCATTTTCTCACCAAAACATCAAAAAACAGATTTATTGACTGCAGAGGTTTCAGCATAAAAAATCCCATGAAATGCACAGGCACAGATGGACAAAAGTGAGCTGAGCATACATCGGTAATGTTCCTTGAGGTGAGCATTAAGGGTGTCTGTTTCCACTCAGTCATCTGCTTGTCTGCTACAGACATTTTGATYTGGAACAGCAAAAATGATGAAAGCTAGTGTAATTTACAGTTGTACTTTCTTTTCCACTTTGAGAATCGTTATGGCGTATAAATAATCAACAATAACCCAAATGCTACATGAGAACGCAGGATGAGGCAAACAGCTGTATGGTGTTTTGACACGGCTTGGTCCACACATCACTTTAGTAGGCGTTTGCCTCCTTGTGTTATTTTAGATCCTTGTTTATGTTCTAAGAAAATATCTGCTGCATAAACAAAAGTCTCCTAGAGAATACACGTGCTTGTTGCACTGTTCATTTCTGATGTTTTTCCTTCTGATGCTAAGTTCAGTGTAGCTCTATAAGCTTTCTTTTTCATGGCTATTAGTTGTGCACATTCTTTCCCCTTCAGAAAACCGTTGAAAAACCTGAAGGCACTCCAAGGGATCCAACTTGCTGAACACAGATTTAATGTCACTTAGATTGAAGATTCATGTTCCRCTGCTGTTTTATTTGACTTACAAATCTTGGGCTTATTATCTGGGGTACTTTTCCCAGAAGAGTCCAATGTATTGCTTGCTATGTACTTGAAAATGTGCGTCGTTGCAGTGACACAGTATTCCTGGGCTCTGATGGCTCTACTAGTTTTTCCTTTCAAAGTATTTCAACTTAGTGGTTATATGCTGAACTATAAACTCTAATTTGGGGACATAGCCTCTCAGGTCGTTTACCAAGTTATTCTTTGTAAGCACACATGTGCAAACTTCATGTAGATTTAAAAAAAAAAAAAAAAAGATGCATAGTCCAGAGAATATATTAAGCAACATATTTCTTTAAGCTAACTTTTGGATGAAGGCAGCACTATTCTAATTTACATCATTACTTCAAAGATGATATAAAACAATGAAGAAGCTGACTGTTGAATATTTTATAGATGATGGCTTTGGGATTATTGTCATTCCCAACACCAAAACAAGACAAAAGCCTTACTCTATTCTCTTAAGGGACAAACTGATACTATGAWGGACTTGTTAATGTATGTATAATGATGGAATTATTATTCTGTAATAATTTATTCACATGGTTGTTAATTGTATTGGTATATGTATTTCTCTTAATAGGAGAATTGTCATGTGGAAATCAAGAAGCAAGAGGGAACACAATGATTCAGAAGAGCTCTGAATAAATAGTCAATTGTCCAGAAAAACAGTATTTGACTTCCAGCAACCAGTGTTTTCTTTTGATTGTTTGTTTTGCCAATGTTATATGAATATTCACGGTTATTTTGGTGAAGGAAGTAGCGCTTAGCCTTATCTGCAACTAGTTTAAGGAAAGATAACTCAGTGGACAAAACAAAACAAAACAAAACAAAAATCAAACCAACCAAACAAACAAAAATCCCACCTCTTTTTGCAGTTTCTGTCACTTGGTGGACTTACACAGCAGCCAGGTACGACCCTGCTCTCTGCAATCTCAGACTCCCCTCTGTTTCATGGTCCCCCAGATGCCCTCAGAGAGCCCTACCATGGTGGAGCAAGGCTCTTTTCTTCTTCAAATGCTGAGTCAGGATATGCAGCTCAGTACTTCTGTGAACCATCACTCTCCAAATACGAGGTCAGAGAAACATACTAATTCTCCTTGCAAATATTTAATGTCATCTATTAGCCTATATTACACACTTTCTTCCATTTCAGTCATTGTGGTTTGTTTTGCCAGTYGGCAGGGAGGAGGAGGGCAATGAAAAGAATCAGGCACCAAGGGAAAGAACGGTTGCATTTACTATTAATATCAAATAACATGAAATAAAATAATACAKGTAACAAAATAGTAAGCTTACTATGTGCTGGATGTTAACAACAGACAAAATAAGCAAGGTAATGCACTTAACCGTTACCATGAGAGAGAATAGTGATTAAGAAAAAGATACATTAATTGCCTCAAATTGCCTCAAAATGTCACCATCATCCAGATCCGCAGTCGCTGGCGAGCCCCTRCTGCAGCAAGGATTTGGAAAACCTTCCCAGCAAGGCCTTACGCAGTGCATCCRCCTATAAGTGAGGTCTCCAAAGTCACTGTAAGACAAAACTTGCATTTTCTTTGTAAGCAGTATCATCTGGGATGTCTGGTATGGCTTATCCTATCTGGAGGGATGTACCTCATGTGCATTCTATGCACATCTGGATTTAGAGGTGTTTTGCACCATTTGCACATTGTTTTCTGAGCAGAGTTGCTGTCAGCTTGTGTCCTTACATTACTGTGCATGCCTCAGAAGAGAGTTGGGTCTTTGCTTAACTAACATCTACATAGCAATCAGAGATCCATAATTATTATGCACACTGAGTAAGAAGACTCTTACTATTATTTCAAATAATCAGGCAAACATATGTTTCAAGCTGGGAGGCATCACAATTTTATATATGTGGTGGTCATTTGCATGAGGACCTCCTCTTGCTCATTAAATTATGAGAAGAGGCCATTCCTGTGGTCATTTTCACAGTGAAAGTACTTAGGAAAAGCAGACAGTACAAATTATATTAATCATAAAAACATCCAGTCTCCAAATGATTGCAATTCACTTTTCAATAATGATAACAGCCATGGTTGGTTAGCTTTTGATTTATGTTATGTTTGTCTGGCAATTTTATAAGTAGTAATTAAATTTTGTCTTTCTCTATTTACATATTGGATTTATCCCTAAAATAGATGGGCTTCAAACGCTGCATGAGCTTGCTAACTGAGAGATTTATATTTCAATATGAATCTAATATCTACCCATCTATCTGAATTCTGTTTAAAAATTTAAAACAGCTGCTACGTATATGGTGAAGAACTGAATGACACTGACCCAGTGAATAGGTCAGGATTAATCATTAATCATTAATGGGTCTATAAAATAAAAATTTTTCTGTACTTGTCAATGTATTAGACCACTATAGGTTCAGAAAACTTTATTCCTGTATTTGGATATGTAATTCATATATTAAAAATCTTTCTGGATTTAGAACTAAGAATAATATATCCAAAAGAATGCTTTCATTTCCCATACACATCTGTGAAATATTCWTTCTTATCTTCTATATAAAAATTACAGTAAGCAGCTGCTCAAATGCCATGGAGATTATTGTAGGTAAATAGTCAATAAATAAATAAATACTAACCCCAAAGAAATTAATTAGCACAAATCCAGGTTGCACAGATTTCCATCATTTCTCCTCCTTGAACATGAATACATTAGCAAAGTAAGTGCTGGACAAAAAAAAGAAGGTTKTTCTGAATTGGGACATATTGTCTTTTCTTAGAATATGCATATTTTAAAGCACTAAAACAAGATGAAGACATTTACTCTGAAATTTCTAGGATGCAAACGATAGAAGTGAATTTTCTCTAGATTGCAGAGAAAAATCTTAAAACTTTCCCTTTTGGGCAATGGAACTCAAACAATTGGAGAGAAAGGCAGAACAGARGTTTGGAGAGCTAGAGGCCTGCTCCTTTCTTGAGTTCCTTGTAGCAACCAAAGCACAGAGGAAGTGATTACACAATTTATTGCCTTGATTGCTCTGCTGTGGTCTGTAAGTTTCACTTTGSACCAAACGTAGAAATTTTATTGTTCAAAATACTCTTCATTTGAAATGAGCATGGAGATCAGTCGTGAAAGTTTTGTCTGTGGACCGGGGAAAACATTTAACTTTCTTTTTTGAAATATTTTTGTCTAGTCAAATCATCAGAAACTACAATAACCTCAGAAAGTGTTCTATTTTCCACACTTAAATTGTCATCTTGAACATTAATTTAAAAATAACAATTTTTATTGCCTTGTCAAGGAAAGAAMAAAATAAAAGACCTGCTTTCTACATCTTCGAATTCCTGTCTGGTTACATTTGAGGCAAAATGAAACATATGACACTAATGGACATCCTATTTTCACTTTATCTTACCATAAAGATATCCATTTGAACAGCTATTACTCATTTTTAGCCTCCAACAAAACATAGCAAAGCAGCATCTATCTAGCATCTAGTAGTTCTATTTTTGCATATACAAGGCACAGTGTGGCTGTGAAGCAGTTCAAGGCAATTAATATATGCCCCCATCACATGTCTTTTCACATGTTCGATTAAAACAAACAGGGGAAAAAAAAAAAGTATTTTTACCATAACGCGTTCTGTGTAAGCCACAGGCTGCAGTAGATTTCTTCAAGCTGATCAGCAGATGTTTAATGTATCTAGATCTTTTTGCTTAATAATGTACTTTGAACGCGAATGACTTCCTTCCTACTCCTCATTACCGTGGCTGATATGCTCACATACCAAAATGTCTAATTAGCAAAAGATCTGAAAATTAAGTTTCTCTGCCAAAATCCTTAATGAATCTGACATTATTTAGTTGATAAAAGTTTTCCCTCAGACTTTGGGTGGGATAAATCAAAGATAGTTTCRCTGTAGTTAGTAGTTAGTAGTGCCTTGAAAGTAGTATAAGTAGCCTTAATACATCATTTATTATATCATTATCAGCATTTTTTTTTTCTTTCAGTCCTTCCGTATATCTAAGATGAATTCCTACTTTCTAAGGAGGGAAAAATATACTATAAAACTTAAGGACATGTCACAATTCTGACAAGTTTTCTTGCCATGTGAGTTTTCTTTTCACATCTTCTGAAGATTTAAAAATATGGAATGGTATGTTGGATGCTCAGACATATTTAGAACATCAGGATATTTTCAGCAGCTAAAGATCAGTTTGTGCAAGCATGGTATCTCTGCCTTAGGCAAGGAAGATCAGGAGCTGAAACATATGCATTTTATCTATAAAAAGTCAGTATTGATGCGGTCCATGCATTTCTCTGCTGGGCTTTTCCCATAGAATCACATGTTCCTTTCCAAGAGGACACTATTAAAATATTTAACCAAAATGATAAGGACTAGACTGTCAAAGGGTTTCGAAAATATCATGAAATCCCAAAATATAAGTGCCTGGGAAACTAAAAAGAATTCAGGCAATAAGTAGGCACTCAGTGCCATTCATCCAGAGCACCAAAACTAACCATGCCAATGGTAAGTGGTGCATGTTCATACACTGGATTTCATTATAGAGGAGAATAAGTCTCTTTCTGCTGAGATTACTGTAGTGGTCTATGCGAAAGGTCTATTCCTTTCTAGAGGAAACAAGGTAATACTAAAAAGGAGAACCCAGGGGTGCTCTCTGTTTTCACTTCACCAGGAATTTGTTACAACCACTTGGAAAGCTCTTCCGGACGACCATAGAGCATATAAACATGAACTACTGCTCTGCGGGTTTACAGCATTCACTGAGTCACCCCATAAGCTCTTGAAAGGATTCTGATGAGTTTCAGCATGTGGAAGGGGGTAGTCAACTTCACCTCTCTGCTTATCACAACTTGAGATGTACAGATGGAACAAAAGACCGAGAATAGTGACCAAGAGACATATTCTGGAGAAGTGAAGCAAGACTGGAATATAAGGGCATCCACAAGCTGAGATCAAGGGGATTGTCTTGGCCAAGCATGTCTGGAAATGTTGAAGAATTCAGGGAATTACTCACATGTGCTTAAAAGGACCGCCCAAACAAAAGTCTTAAGCCATCTACAAGGCTTTCTTCTTTTCTCCCCCTGTTAAATGGTAATATTTATTAAAAAAAGAGACTGCAGAAATTCACTCTGTTTCATCAGTGACACTATGACTCTTCTCTTTCATGTGAATTATAATATTCGGATTATAATTCGGATAATAACGGATTATTTTTTCCATTAGCCCTATGTGAGGAAATTCTCTGAGTCATTCAAAAGTCAAGGCCTTTGGAAATAATACCTCTTCCTTCTTAACATAAGGAGTGAGATCAATATACCTACTTAAAACTCTACTGCAAAACTCACYTCTTATATCTAATTAATTATAATCTGTTTTTAATATGCAGAGGTTCATGGGCGGCAAGTGGTTGCCAAGCACAATGTTCAAAATCCTTGAAGCCCAAAGCTGTAATAAGATGGGACAATTTTCAAAAGAAATCAACCTCTTATTGACAGCTCCCAAATRCAGCATGGTAATAATCACTGTGTTGTTAAAGCATTCAATCATTTGCTTCTCTAACTTCTGAATGACATTTTTCATGTTTTATTTTTAACTTCAATTTAAAAAAAAAAAAAAGGAAATGACTCTGAAATGCCTGATTTACAGATTCATCTCTTGACTGCTATTAAAGTAGTGCAGAGTTTTAATTCTATAAAACATAATGTTAAGTACTGTTTTGTCACATGGACATAGCCAGTATCCTGAAATAACTCTCTCTTCTGGAAAGTACAAACATGAGCATTCCTCAAGGATGAGAGATGTTGTGCAGCAAGCCAGGCAGAGAAATGTATGTGAGGATTAACTTTATCTATTTGTGTAACTTCCTTTCTTTGCAATTTGAATTTGTTCGTATTCCTCCCGTGGTGCTGATGCAGAGATACTATTTCTGAGTTCAGACAAGAGGATCATGAATGGAAAGGAACTTAAAGAGACAAAAAGCTCCACAGTGATTTGGATATTAGCAGTGATCACAATAAACACTGTTGTTGCCCTGCTCTGAGCTTTTTCTAAATGGCCTTTTTGTTAGTGAGACTAGTGTTTTATAGGGCCCAAAAGTGTGCTAGGAGCTTCAGAGAAGATACTTAAGAGGTCTTGGGGCTAGGGATTGTGGATTTCTATTTGATTTCAAGTAACAGTGGAAAAAATGAATAATTCTCMTGAAGAAGATGAATTTGGGGAAATTCAGAAAGGATGGGCAGAGTAGGGTGAGGGACTCATAATGAACTGGAGTTGAAAGTGTTTTTTATACGTAAAACAGGACAGAMAGAACTGCCTTATAGTTTGTTTTGTTATTTTGAGGAGGTAGGCGGTGAATCTTTACTCATTTTTCTTGCTTGTTTCTTCTATACAATGTCTTTTAAATTTTATTGTCATTTCCAAGGACAATTTTCATAACACCAGTCTCCCTAAAACTGTGCCCTTCATGYTGATTTTCAAAAGAGAGCAGGATAAGAGACATCTCAAAAAGTTCTTGACTGTTGCTCATTGCCCAGCCTACCTGCCCTCATGGATGACTGATACACAATAATTTAGGAAGTGTCAGTTTGTTACCTGAGTCAAGGATCTCAAACAGGTACAATAACTCTTTTATAATCACTTACTAATTTCCAGTRCAAAGTTAGCTTACTAATGAGAAGTTCAGACTCTGAAAGGGTTGAAGCAATGAGCACAGAAACAATCTCAATGCCAATCTCATCTGTCAGATCATTTGTTACTCAGGAGCTCTTCTATGTAGGGAAATCAAGTTCAGAAGAGACCTCAGGTTTTMTTCTGTATGGTACCAAGTCTGCACTCCTAGACAGCTGTGATAAGAGGGGAAAGGTCTTCTATAAAAGAATTGAATTTTATGTGCAGGTTTTTACAAGGGTGTAAAATAAAATCTATCAATCTCCCAGTTAAACGATTTTGTAGGTTGGTGCTCCAGCCTAAGAAATGAGTTAAGAGCTTATAGCCATCTATAGGGCTGCAATGTACAACTATTTTTTTTTTTTTTGGTAACTTTTCCTTGATTTTATACTTGAATTATTTGCTTTTAAATCTCTCGCTTTCTACCCCCACCGCAGATCCCCTCAGAAAATAGCTGTTACTTTAGAACTCTATATCAAATTTTGCACTGTCACAGGTGACCACAGGAAAACCAGTCTTCTCACCAGAATGTCCTCCATCCAATCAAGTTTTGCGTAACCTAGACTCCTTGATCAGAGTAAGGGACACATCTGTCCCCAGAGCCTGGATGAGTGTGCACAACCAAAGTGTGCTGATGAAGACGATGCCCGCTCTCGATCCTGGCATCCCTTGCTTGCACTAGCTGCCAAAGGAAACTCATAGAGGGGAAAAGGCAGTGCAGTATTTCTAGAGGAAAGTTGTTGTCTCCAGCAATTGCCTAGGCACTCCCTGAGCTGGAAGTTGAATGCACATTCAGTGTRCTTAATCTACTTTTTCTGCTACTTTATTAGCTAGCTGATGGTAGATGTTTCCTGAGCATCTTTTAGTAATGAGTTTTGCATTGTAATTATGTATTTTCAAAAAAGGTGCTTTAATCATTCTCTTTCTTCTCTCCTTTGGGAATTTACAGACTTGTAATATAAGCCTTCCAAACTTCCTCTTCTTCAGACTGAGAAGTCTTTGTCTATTTAATTYTATTTTATATGGAAACTGATCCATAGCTCTGGTAATTTCTGTTGCCTTTCTTTGTATGTTTTTAGCTCTGTTATATCCTTTTGATATGGAATAATTGGATCCACACGCAGAATGGAGGACATAGAGGCAAATGGCATGTATTTGATGGTGTAATTGTTTTGTTCTAGGGTCTGTTTCCCTTTATTTCTACAACTGCATTTTCCTTTGATTTCCACCAAGCAATGATATTTTCAAAGACAACTAGATCCAGGTCTCTTTTTAGAGTGATAGTAGCCAACTTAGGAGATATTGAAACCTTTTTTAACAGCTAGAATTAATATTTTAGAATGGAAATCAATCAAAAAAGATGATGCATCTCCACAATCAGTGAAGACACACTAAAATCACACAAGATCTTAACAAAAAATACTTTTAGATACTTTCAGTGTATTATAAGCATAAACAGTGAGTAATGCCAAAGATATCATGCAGCAGAAAGTAGGTTTAGAAAAGGTTTGTGGAAATATTTTTGAAGTGCTTGTATGCTCTCAGCAGGCAGGTTTTGTAGTGTACCATAACACAACCGAGTGGAAAAGACAAACATCCACATTTGGATGTTAGCATATATACATCCATATATATACATGCATATATGTGTATATACATATACATTATACATGTATCTTTTCTATATATATGTATATAGAAATATAAATATGCACTCACTCTGGTTCTCTCCCAAAAAAACTTTTTTTTTCTTTCATTTTCAAGGTTAAGCTGATAGGTTTTGCTTCCACCCAGTTGACTTTACAGAGTGTAAAAATTCCACTTTCTACTTATGCCTTGTTTTCATAGACCTTGTAGTTACCTCCTCAGTTTACGGGCCTGAGAAAAAAGTAAGCTTCAGGAGATCTAATGGTGGTGCCTTGGAGAGAGCATATTGATTCAGTAAGGCTTGCAGCTGGCTGGGGATGTCTCCTCCCATTTCAGTGTTGATAATCTTGCACTACCTTTGTTATAGTTAAATTTAAAAATTAAGAAATAAACAAAAAATCTGAGTAAAAAAGAAATCCTCTACTACATGCCTGTGATGTCTCAGCATAGCAGACAGCAGTAAAGGAAGGTAAGCACAGTAAAAATGCAGTATAAGTATTGAATAACARCTCTGGTGCTAAACCAGAACATGCACTTGGAGCAGTAGTCGAGTAGCTGTTTCCTTGAATAATGAATGTTTCAGAACATCTGAGACATTTTGAAGCTAAGTGAATCTTCAAACTAACTCGCTATTTCTCATATGTGATATTCTTCAGATGCATCTATTGAGATGCTTCTCTGCAGAAAAGTGTTTTATTGAAAGAKTGTCTCTGTGATAATCTTAGGTTTTTCTACCTGTCTATATTACCAAATTAAATATTGTAGGAAGCTTTTGAAACTGGTATTGGAACTACATTTACAAAGTGAGCAGATTTAGGAAATGAGGATGTATATTGCATGTTGTATATACATAAAAATATGCTTTAGAGATATGYGAACTAAGCTATTTGAGACGTCTTTACAGCTCAATAGAAAGACTGGATTCTTGCCTTATATAAACTCTTGTTTTCTGTATCCTTGCTAATAACTTCATTAGTTTAGTGRTGATCTATGTTTTCCTTTTCCGTGTGTATAAATTCTGCGACCACATCTCACAGGAAATCCAACTGCAAAGTATTTAGTGAAACTGGTAAAAGTTAAATCTTAACTAGTTCATGTCATAGATAATTTTGGRGTTATATGAATGAATATTCATTATCTAACTTTAAAAATGACATGGCTCTTATTTTAAAGCTGATAAACTATTAAACCATTAAGTTAGCATGCTATAGGATTGCTTTGCTAGTAGCATTCATGCATCAATCTTAGATAAAGAATAACCAATTCTTTTGTGGCACTTCCTTTCCAGAATAATGAATTGCACTAAAGAATAAAAGGACCACTTGTTAAAATACAAGTGTCTTTTTGCTATATTAATTATTTAGCTTAGTATTTCCTACTTAATTCAGCTGAAATAAAAGCTGAACTTCTGATTACCTATGAAAGAAAGGTARTATTTGAATTCTTAAGACTCATCATCCTCAGCAAGATAGATGTGATAAATTACATTATTCTAATTAAGGGAAGATACTGAAATTAGCTCTTACAACTGCCTAGGTACTGCTTATGAATTTTATAAGATGCATTATATATACACATRGAAATGTAACACATCCGTTTATAAACTAGAATTTATGTATATGTATAAAATAAGTACATTTGTAGTTGAAAGAATTAATAACACCAATTTAGCTGTTGGCTGTGTGAAAACAAGTTGTGTATGGAAATGTTATTACTGATTGCTCTGCTCAGTGCTCAGCAGCTTAATCATCCCAAATTAGTGAACACTGTAAGCTAATCAAATGATTTTTTTCCTGTATAGTAACAAGATAATTCACACCATTTAAGGRTTGTTAACACAGCAGATAATTCTGCATAATGTTACCATGCAAAGTTATATATTCTATTCCATGGCTTGTRTCACATTCTACTCTTGTGTGTGCTCTATATTTCAAGTGTCACCCCCTCCCTCAATTTTGCAATTTTTAAAGGCAGGCTCCCTTTTTTTTACAGTTCTTATATTTTTAGAGCTGATGAGATAACAATGTCTGAAAGAATGTACACAGTAAGAAAAGAAAGCGAAGCAGTGCTTATATGTATTATTTCAGTATTCTTGGGTGACAACTATGCACAGCTCCAAAATTAAAAGCAAAAACAAAACAAACAAACAAACAAACAGAAAAATCYACAACCTGAAGCAYCTCCCAACGGGGGAATGAGTTGTGATTCGGTCTTGCAATACTGTGCTTCATATAGTGTGGTAATCAGGARGTCGGTATGAGCAACAATAGCTGACATGAGCCCTTAAGATGTCAGAAAAACTGACAGAGCTGTACAGTGAAGATTTTTGCAGGGTTTGGGGAGCCATAYAACTCTCAAACTTAAACTCAGTAACTGAAAGTGGTTGGACTAAAATGTATCTCCTTTTCATTTGTCACTTCTTTTCACTAGTCTAAAATTGTCTGATTTAGGCAAGCTGAATTTGAACTGCATGAACATTGAAGGGCTTCCTACAAGAGCAAGAAACCTCTTTGAAATAACTTTACATTAGTTTAGTGTCTCTAGGTGCTTCAGATGACAAATGTGTGTGGGCATTTCTTTGAGAGAGTAATTATTTGAGACACTAAATCTGAATTTTCCCTTACCTTTCCATTTTTCTTTTCCACAAATGGTCTTAACTAGGAGCTTGGCTCCTTTCTTAGTCTTCCTAAAGTTATTATGGAAGTAGCAGCATTATTAGCGTTCAATATGACACAAACACTTTCCCAAGGAAAAAATAAAAGTGTATTTTTTGCTAGCCTACTTCTGTATGAAAAGATAATGTAAAAAATAGTGYACGTTCTTGGACAAAGCTAACTTTGAGCTCCTAACTTAGAAAAGGAAATAATCTTTTCTTATATAAAGTGATTGCATTCAGCCCTTGTACTGGAGCTATTTCTGGATGCTATGAATAAATACAGAATAGCTAAATAGAGAGGTCTACAGATTGGAGATACAATGCTGCTTTTTTTCAATCACACCTATTCAGAGTTTTGCCTATCATTAAACTGTCTATATTTGAAGCAGGAGTCACTTGATTTATGTCTGGTCCATGGGTAAGAGAATGTAGAGATGGGGAAAATTTTCTTGCAGTTGCCAGTAACACCAAGCAACAATGTCTGGTATGCTTTTTTTCTGGGTCTGGGTTTGCTCTACTGCTGGGGAATGAACAAATGACTCATTCTGGGTTCAGGTCTCTTTTCTGCAGAAATGTAATGTAATCCCATGTAATGCTCTCTATCAGACTTTGTCCTGGTGACTCACATGTTCTTGGTTTCTCAAAAATACTTGCAGTAAAAATGAATATTTGAAATATACAGCTCTGGCTTAGTTCAGAATGCTTTCTTTTCCACTTGCTAAAAATTCTGCTAAACATGCCAAATGTTTTTTTAGCAAAGTGTTAGCACAGATTGTCTTCACAAACCTCAAGTTTTTGCAGCTCTGATTGTACAGTTCTATCAAATTATGCACAGAAAATCAGTTCCCACAGGTGAGGAAAGAAAGAAAAGATGTACTATATAGTAGTTCCTCAAGGACATATGAGGAATTAATATATACTAGATTTAAATTTTGACCTCTTTGAAGTCAACGGAAATATTACTTCACTGGGACCATTTTTTTTCATCAAACACTGCTGTTATATCTACATATAGCATAAGCAAGTAGTTCTGCAGATGCTAAGTTTAAAAAAAAAAAGGAAAAAAAGAAAAAAGACAAGAGGTTGGAAGTTATTTAATTATGCCAAATTACATGATGAATTTATGAATGGCTATGTGAAGTAAAAGCTCTTTCTTGTACTATATGCCTTTAATTATCTTGTCAAATAAGGTATTATATGCCCTTGATTTCTAATTAAGTGAAAACCAAGATAGAGCATTGCAAGAGTTGGGTGGGAGRGGATCCTAGGGAGATGCTGTGGTGGTTGTCTCCATCCCACCACCAAAGCCTTGAGTGGAACAGGGAAAAGAGGGATGAGATGGGAACTAGAGCTTACAGACAGGACTGGGATGGCTGGGGCAGCCTGTGCTGAAACAAGTGCTCTGGGTGGGTGGGAACCACAGGGATTCCTCTTCCCAACAAGTCCATGGCCCTGGCACCTGTCTGCCAAGATCGTGGGATGTGGCACCGTGACACAGACCCTGGAAACTACCACCGTTTTGTTAATATATGGACACATGCCAGTAGATTTTCATGTTTATATCCCAAAACGCAGGGGCAGACATGTGGCAAAACTGGATGATCGCAAAAGAGATGTGGAGAAGAAGGTTTCAATGTTCTTTATCAGGTAACAGATWTTTGTTGTTGTTGTTTGTTTTATTAGATATAACAAGAAAGCATTCACCTCTTGTTAGTGTTATCGTGAAAAGAAAGAACCTGGTGYGCCTATTCTGTAAAATAATGTTCTCTTTTTATAGTCATTCACCTGTATATACACAGATACAAGTCTGCTACAAATTTTAGGTTGAAATGCCCGTCAGAAAACAAAGATTGGAACTGTCTCTGTAAAAAAATGGACATATCCACTTCCCCACAGGAATGTGTGCAGCTTTGTTGTGCAGCTGAATCTCCAGATACAGCAGCACTGGCCATATTGTGCATCAGGTTCTGGTCAAGTTTAAACAGTTGTTAGGCTTCATGATGTTCAGAATATGAATACGGGCATGTTTTATTGATAACAAGTTATTGCACCATCAATTCTGAAGAAACAATTCACATGTTACTCAATCAAACAGTGGTAATTTGCTTCCATGCATAATGATTGTGTGTTGTATACTCCCTTGGCTTTTGCTGCTCATAACATTTTATTCTCTCACTGCTGTTAAACTGGGCAACCTTCTTATGCCTCCATGTAAGAGTGTGAGGAGATGGAAAATAGGAATGAAAGAGAATCCATTTATGATTATTTATTTTTTGATGAGCTATATCTCAGACATCATAAATACTACCATCTTTCAGGTATATCCAAATGAGTTATACCRTAGCACTTCCACTACAGAATTAAATGTGTTGTTTTGTTTTGTTTTTATTTTTTTTCTGGCTACTTTCACTATAAGTTTCTTGGCCAACATTCAAATCCTTTTCTGAGTTTTACTCAAAGTCTAAATTTCCTGAACTTATGGTTATTAGTTTAGGAATAATCATATACCTATAATATTTTCCTTCACATTTTATCAATGCAGAAGCCCATCTTTAATGCCATTATAAAGCTTCTTATTTTTCTGATAGTGTGTTTAGCTATTAATGGACCCATCTCATATTTCATTTCATATAGATCTTAATTTTCAAAAATGACTAATTTTAAAGCCTTTATATCTTACATCTTAAGTTTGATTGATGCCCCTATTTAAAGCATCAAGATATATTAAGCTGTCTGATTATTAGGTGCCAAAATTTTGAAGGACACTGGCACCCTACTTGTTTCTGAAAAATGACTTGGAGAGTCCAGTTTTAAGATGTTTATCAGTGTTTCTTCTGTGTTTACTGCTGCATTATTTACTTAATCATTTATGTGCATCTCATGAAGACACTAATTTTGATTAGTCCTTAAAAGACTGCATAAAATTCCAGCAGTTACTGACAAGAATTGAAAGCCCTTTATTACTTTGTCATGATGATCAYAGAATATCAAAGTGATTGTCTAGTGTTCTTTCTGCTGTGGTTCTTGTTCTTGTCAGTGCAGAAAAGGTAAGTAATTAGCTCACGACCTTCTTTAGACAACTGTTCCTTTTTGAGGTTAATAGAATCCATTTTGAGCCATTTATGAAAGTGCTGTATATGCTTTGTCTTTTCGTATACTTTCTATACTTTCTTATTCTCCACTCCGAAGTCAGGCTTTGTACTTTGAAGGAACAACTGCTTCCTTTCTTTTTGTAATAAATAAATGTTAAGAAAACATAAACAGAAGGCACTAGAGAAGACAATCATCAGCAAATGGGAGCTATAAATCACCAAATAAATGAATAGGAATGACTGAAATGATAAATCAGATTGAAGCAGTTACAGAGAGTGCCTTATAGGAAAATGGAACTTAAGAATTTCTGGCCAATTTCTACCATTCTGCTGATGGGTTACAATATTTTGTACCATTTAAGAGAAAATTATTGAACAGCATACTTTCATCTTCAAACTTAGTCTGTTAAATGGTGATACTAAATGTTGCTAGTCCAGCATTCTTTCAAAACTGGTAATTGGCTCAATCCTTTTCTGTATTACAAGCAAAAGAAGCAGAAATGTTAAGAATGTCTAGAAACCAGTCTTAGGACTAATCCTTCCAAAGTTTATGCAGCACAGAACATCTCCAAATGGAAACCAACTCAGAGATCTCAGTAAAGGTTTTCTGATTCAGAGTTACAAGAAGATGATCAAGCTTCTGGTACAGATCATGTTGACTAATAATGATTTCTCAGACTTTGTCCTCTTTCCTTTTCCAACTCTTTGCTCCTCGTCTTTAAACAGAGAAGAAAGGTCATTCCAAGATATGATTAAGCATTTGCTATGTAATAAGTGGTGCTTCTGGAGGAGAAAAGGGACTAAGTCCTGTGATTCTTCTAGCATGTATCTTTTCATGCTCTTTGTTACCTCTGTTTGTTTTCTTCAATACCCTTGTTTTAACCCGCCCTTTCATATTTTCTCATAGTTTCTCTCCTTATTTCCAAAGAAATAGCATTTTCTGTCCCATACCCATATCAATATTTTCATCTCTATTCCAAGCTCCTGTAATTTGTAGTCTTCTTGGTTTTTATTCTTATTCTTAGTAAGCCTGTCTTCTTTTCGTACTGCAAAAGGCTTTATTCTGATTTTTCACACAGAATATACCGTCATGGACAGATAGGAATCTGTGCAAGAAGAATTTATGCTTATTTCCGTAGGAGACAAAAAATAAGTTATTATAAGCTCTATTTCTTCATTACCTAGCTGATTTGTACCTCCTGTTCATGACATTATCAATGTTTTGGTAAAATCCAGCAGCTGCTTTTCTCCTTAGATTCATCTGAATCTCTTGCAATTTTTGAGTCCTTTTTCTGACAGAGGAAAAACAAATTTCAACTCAAATACCATTTCTATTGCAGTGCCCTTCAAAAGAGGAGGTCACATTGAAATTCATGAATTTCAAGATGTCAGCAAGGGGTAAAATAGAACCACATAATTGTAAACTGGAAATTTTGGTTCTGCATACATAAACATTCCTCTTGACTCCCAGGTTACATTTGTTCACCTTACCCATTCATTCCTGTCATTTGATGAATCACCAGGTCAACTGTGTTTACAAAAATCTGACTGTCACCTCACCGAGTTCTCTATACCAGTGGCAGCTAAAATGATAAAACAGATTTAGATAGTTAAGTGACATTTTTTTAATGGAATCATTATTAACAAAACAACAAATACACTCACAGCTAGAGTTTAGAAGGAATCTGCAGAGCTTAGCACAGAAACAAAGGAGTGATGCATATCTCTAGTGGAAAACAAAGTAAATGAGATAATCTGAGGAAGTTAATACTGGAATGCTCTATTTCTTCCTAAAATTTCTTTTCAGAAATGGATTGCTCTCAATACTGTACAAATGGCTCAACTATATATTAAATTATTGAATACATTTCATTAATAAAAAAATACCCTACAGAAAAACACAGAATCACTATACTCAAGCATATAATACTAAGCACCATAAGATGACTTGAGTTTAAAATGCCAAAGTCTGAGATACTACCATTTGAATCTTGAAAAAATATCTTTTTTTATTGTATTAAAGTCATATATGTTTTATTGAGATAAATGCATACGCTGTAATGTAAGTAACAAAGGACTTGTTTTTACTCTTATTGCATTGTTTTCTTGTACATCTTTATACGGTTTTCTTGTAGCTGTTGTTACTGTTGCGTGTGACTCGTTCTTGCTAGGTTTGGTAGAAACTGGCATTCTAATTGCTGCAAAAACTGGATCGTGACAACTCAGTTATCTTTTAAAATATAACCAAGAGCAAGAAAGACCACCTGTTGATGAGGAAGATAAGGTTTTAAAAAATCATCACAATGAAGAAATCTATTTAGTTAGTGTCCTATCAGAGGAACAAATTGTAAGTGCAAGATGAACAAGAGATGCACTTTCTCATGCCTGTTACATACAAGTGCTGGGTTATTACTATGACCGTTTCGATAGGAGCACTGCCCATTTGTCTCACAGCTGTGTTGTCCCACATGTATCCTTGTTAAACTAGGGCAATGTGTCATCTTGGCTCCTACTGTGCACTGAAAAGTTTGTGCTGGATTTGATGGTACTGAGAGCACAGCAGCTGGTCCTAAGCATTCTGCTTAAAAGGACTATTCCAGCCTCAAGTTGGATAGTGCCATAATATGCAGATACGCTGTCATGTAAGAGGGCTCATAAAGCTCCCTTCCGATATGGGAGCTCTGATGTCTGAAGAACTGCTGKTTTTTTATTCCAGAGTAATTCAATGCTATCAATGATTTAAACCTGTGATTCTGTTACTGCTCTGCCTTGATTACRTTCAGAATTTTTGAAGGAAGGGAGGAAGTATGTACTGCAAGTTCATAACTGGATTGTGCTAGAGGTAGAGAGCAGTGGTTTGTGGGAAACAGATATATACATATACACACACACAAAAATAATCTTTTTGATGTATATGTGTGAAAGCTGCATTGAGACCTTAGAAGTAGGTTTCCGCTTTAGCTGTGTCTTTCCAACTTTCCAAACTGTACCATAGACTATAGGAGGAAGGGGCCTGACTTGACTGTCAAGAGTTTTTTGTTTGTTTGGGTTTTTTTAATGCTCTCTCTGTTCTTTCTCCTTCAAGAGTTAGTTGGAAAGCACTGTGTTTGTACTGGCAGACCTCTAACAACCACTCAACTGGCAACCRCGGCACACTGCATATATGTGAGGAGGGTATGTGAGCCCCTGGACTCAAGGCTGTGCTGCCTTCCACATGTAGATGCATAGAGTTTGATCTTTGCTCCCTGAAAGAAGGATATATCCTGGGTGTTKTGCTATCTGTATCTTGAGGTTTATAAAGGAATTTTACCATTTATATGTGGCTATGTTGTACGGGAAGAGTTTTCCTCCACTGCAGGCAGGAGGTTACAAGGTAACCTTCTGGTTGTGATATTATAACACTGATCCAGCTTGAGGATAAAACTAGACAGTGATTCAGAAAGAAACATTTCCCAAGTCCTAATAAAAGTGAGCTAAGACTTTTGTCCCTAATGCTGAAAGGAAATGATCCTCTGCCTTGGGCCTTGTCTGGCAAGAAGGGTGAGAGGATCCCAAGTGTCAGTTTAGAGGCAGCTGTGGAAAATCATTCCCATAGAAATCATTAAAGAAGAACCATGGCCTAATTGATTGAGATGCACTCAGATGCCTGCACAAATTAAATTAATAAATTTCTKTTCTGATTGAAGCATAGTGCTTATCTTCTTCTAAATGTCTGCAACAGTAGTAATTTTTTGCTGATAAACTGCAAAACTTTATTGCAAGGCAGTTAAGGAAAGGCATAAACATCCTTTATTACACTGTGTCTTTTTATGGAAGAGAAAAAACAGCATGCCAGATGAGGTGAGTGCTGTGGCATTAACAAATGGAGAACTGCAATTACTCACATGTTCATGCAAGTGACAGATAATAAAAGACCCTAACAGTGCTGAATTTAGCATTTCATAATATCTATAATTTATAAGAGCTTAACATTTCAATCATTTCTGCATATGACACTTTTATTTTTCAAACTGGAAAGACTCATTAAACCTCTGACCTTTTCAGAGTAGTAAACAACAAAAAAAGTTTCTCCTTCAGACCAGAAATGAAAAACAAAAATCTATATGTCTGATCCAAGTCCCACTGAAGATAATTTTCCATTTAACTTAAGTGGCAAGTTTTGTTCTCAGTTACACCGGCATTAAGTAGAATATAATTCCATTGACATCAAGATTTTGACCTATTTAGCTCTAATAATAAAGCCTTTTAGCAGAAGCCCTTGCGTTGTTTACACCCGAGTAATCTCTCTCAAAGCATTGATCTTGTCCTTTACCTGGGAATTAAATGGAATTATTTTACTGTAGCTTTGCTCGTATAACCTGTGCATGTAATGTGTATTCCGTGAAAGTTAAGATAAGGCAAAGATAAGGCAAAAATGGTGCAGAAACATACAATAATAAATAATGGAAAGTGATGGATTTGATTGAGTCAGGCCTTGGACTTAGAAACAATTCTGACTCTCTATACTATATGAGTGTCAGGCAAACTCTACTGTCCCCCGTGTAAAAATTCTCTGTAATTTCATTCCCTTTGCTTTCATTCCCTTTGAGTGAAAATAACACTCAAATTATTGTTCCTCTAATTCTTTGTCTCTTTCTGCCCAGTCCAAAAGCTGAACTTACCCAGGCTGCCCCCTTTCCCAGCTGAGCCAGTACAAGCAATCAGGATAAGGTAGTCTTATTTGATCTTTAGCTAAAGAGAACAGACATAATCTGTCACTGCTACTGTAGCGTGATCTCCACTCTATTGCAGCACAAATGAGAAATAGAGATACTGTTACTGTAAGAAAAGGCTACTGGGACACCAGTGTCTGTGTTAAGACACAGTGTTGTATGCTGAGGTGMGCTGCCTTGCTTCTCTGAAGGATGTGGAGATCTACTCTACTTCATTTGGGACTTTGGTGGTGAACACAAATTTAAAAGMAGCTTGTTTCACCCCTTGGAAAACCTGTTGTAGTAAAGTGCCTGTGAAACATGCAGGATTTTTAAACACTGCTTTTGTAGCAGGAAAGGACGAAAAAAAAATTTGCATATCAGCTATGTAACAGAGTACAGCTATTGTTTTTTTGACCCAGTTTCAGTCCAATTAAAAGTTCCTGTGAGGTCACGATCTAATTGCTATTTTCTGATAATTCAGAGAAACATTGCAGGCAGGAAAAGCTGTGCTTGACTTCTTCATCAAAGCTAAAAACCAGATTATTCTTTTCCTGTTGGAGTAGGCTTTCATGTAAAGAAGTAAGAGTTCCTTATTTTTATTTAGTGGCCTACTGGACAGATCTGCATCTTGCATTGGAATTTATTGCTCAAAAATGCTGTCTATATATGAACTCTCAGGAGTGAATTTGAGGTAGAGTTTGCCAGAGAACACTGGTTGCTCTATGCCTTTCCTTGAGTTCACATGTGGTTTGTCCTGAAGTAGGTCGAAGCAGATTTAGATAGTAACAGCACTTGGTTCATGAGGTTCTCCCAGTTGTGGTATGGCTCATTATAATCTTGRTGTTTTCTTTATAAAATGTTGACAATTGACCGATCTCTACAAAGAACCAAGTTCTTGGCAAAATATTCCTACAAAATTAAAGACTCTCTGAAAATACATGTGACAGAAGCATTTTTTTCCTCTAGCATYAGCTCTCAGCATTTCTTTTTGTTATGATATGTGCTGTAGGGCTCTGGATATATGAATTAGGTTTTTTTTGACTGCTTAAGTGCATGCTTCTTCTTCTCACTTCCCTCAGTGAATTCAATCAGATTTTACTGTTAGAAGAGTGATACAGATCTGAAATATGATTAATGTTATTAAAAGGTACAAAAAATGTACAAAATAGCTTAAGTAACCTTGTTTTCAAAATGTCTTTAATTATTAAAGCCTCAAGCTGCTTTCAGATAAATGGACATACTGACAGATTATGTTGAATCTGCAGGAAAAATCATTGATTGATGATATTTTGTATGTGTTCTCATCATTCAAGGCTTCGCATTTAAGAGCTCAGCTTGTTTCACAAATGCACCATTTCAGATTGATTGGATGCCAAAGGAAAGCTACATGTCATTGTGCTTTCAGGATTGAGATTGATTGATTGAAGAAGTCAGGAAGAAACCATCAGACACAGCAGGTACCACTAAAGTGCCCACAGCTGCCAGGAATCAAACTGCAGAGAAATCAGGTGATTTCAGAGTGTGCAGGGTGGGGAGGAGCTAATCAGGAAGGGGAAATTCATGGCAGAGGTCTGTCAGTTGTGCTTTCTTGGCTAAAAGAACCTGGTACCCTGCCTTTTATCTGGACACAAAAAATAATGTGCTCTTTGTCCACACAGTAGTAACTCAAAAGGAAATATTCGATAAAAGGCTATAATGTAGCAACACAGGAAAGCCAATGCAAAAATATTATCTTGTCATGGCTCAGGATTATCCACATTGCCACAGGTAGAAAAAATATTAGCTACAAAGTTCCCAGTTATACTCCGAAAACCTTACACAGCTGTCTTTTTCATGGCTCTGAAAAAAAAGTCTGCAGGGTTTTGCTATTGAATTGCTGTATCTGTAATCACTCAAAATGTACCATTTTGTAATATGAGGGTTTGAACGCACTTAAAACGCACAGAAGAAAATTTGCTCTTTTCTTACATCCTCTATCTGTTACTGAAATATAAAGGATTCCGTGGGGCATAGTAGGGTGCATCCCTGCCTGGCCTATTTTGGTGACATATGGAAAGAACAGACAGATATTTGAATACAGAGAAGGGGCTACTACATTTTGAGATATATTTTCTTAGCACAGTTTAGAGCATCTACTGTAGCATGAATAAGAATATTTCTCATTAACTTCTGCACCCAGTTGCATGAGGAAATACTAAGGAATACAGTGAGAAATCAAAGAAAAGGTGACTACTATCAGAACGTCAGAACATGTTGGCATTCTCTGGCTGCATCTCAGTGAAGTGTAGCTGTGCTATTGTGTTAGCCCATTGCTTGTCAGACAGTTGAGCAGACTCATTGGCTAATCGGTGTCTGGAATAAGTAGGTCAGAAGAGTTGCCTAGGTGTAACTTATATACATTTCTTCCAGTGCACACATGCAGATTTGATCCAGGACTGTTGTAAGGAAAAAAAAAGTGCTGCCAGTAGGTCATGAGTCAAAGGAGCCTTCCTATGGCTGTGTCAGCAGTAACACTTCTGCAGCTGCTACTCTCTAGTGATATGAGGAGCACTTCTAAATAGGTTTCAATATCTAGATCTCTTGAGAGATTTTTTTCCTTTCCCGAGTGCCTCAAGTATCCAGTACATGTAACAAACACATTTTACTGTACAGGTGTTGGTATTGTGAGAACATTGTTTCTATTATCCTGGATCAGTATCTTGAGTATTTTTGAGTATCTTATTGTAGACCTGTAGAGGTCATATCAGCTATAACTGCTGTAGTCTGTCATTATACAGAGCACAACTAATCCTTAAATTCCTAGTGAATTTAAAGAGCGAGAGAGAGAAAGAAAGAAAGAAAGAAAGAAGAAAAAAAGAAAAAAAAGCACTTATATAGCCTAAAAGCAAAAGAGTGCAACATCTCACAGGGTCTTAATCTGAATCCTTGCATATAGCAGGTAAGCTTCCAATCATATACACAGGAAGGATTTAGGTTTTCACAAGCAAGGCTCACTTGCCAAGGATAGAGCCACACTGATGTGAACTGCRTATGAGGCTCAGCTAACTAAATCTCTCAGCTTTCCCTAAACACATATTACTAACTGCCTCCCTGCTCATTTCTTGCAGGTGCTGCACTCACTCACCTATTCAAAACAAACTAGGATATAGCTTTATTCTTTAATCGTTTTAAGAACAGAGCCAGGCATCTGGAGTTATTTTCTAGCATTCCTAGCAAGAGGAATTACTTTCTACCGTTTTCTTTGAAGCTCCCTTTTATTCYGCACAGAACCATAGAATCCTTAAGGTTGGAAGAGACCTTTAGAGATCATCTAGCCCAAACCCCCTGAACACGCCAGTACACCTAGAGCATGTGGCACAGGATTGTGTCCAAGCCTGGCTCTAAATAAAACTACCGGGGTTGTGTTACAGCTGGTGCTAGCAATGCTGTCTCTTCCTCTTTATGGCTTTAGTTGGTATAGATCCCCAACCTAATTTTATGGTGATGGGTTAGGTGTAGGATCTCCGGATACTTGTGTTCAGAAGGGACTGATAGTTTAAGACTAGCACCAGCACAGGCCTTGTGGCTTTTTTTAAGACATTTTTTTTGCTATGAGTGATGAACTTCAGGATGCAGAGACATTTCAGAGGAGCAGGAGATTCAACTTAAGATTTAGATTAAATGGAGGTGTAGAAGAGCCTCTGGATTAAGGACAGAGGCCCTGTTTGAGAGGTCACATGATGGTAGAGTAAGCAAGTAAAAGCAAGTGTGCAAAGCTGTGTTTGGAAGAGAAAGCAAAGCTACGTTTGAAATGTCCCGACGCTGCTTACATCTAAGTGTGACTCCAACACAGCAAGGGCTGCTGGTTCAATGCGTGAGCTGAAGATGGTCTTTGCTACTGCCAAGCTAYGTTTTGAGGTAATGCTGGCTACTTGGTTACAGTCATAGCTAGATTGGCAGATAGTGTTCATTTTGTATAAAATTAGACTGCTAATCAAGGACAGTGCAGGCTGGTCCTTCAGTAGCTCCCAGCATCAGATGGCAGCATTATGAGACAGCCTGTATTGCTCCTTTCTGAGCATGTATGCTCAGCCTAGTGCTCTGCGAGAGCTGGAAACCTAAACTAGCTCTTCAGTAAGTCAGACTAAGGAGTTTCCTCTTTTATACTTCAGAATTTCACCTTGCATCTAGAAAACCACAAGTGTGTTAACTGTACATTTGTCCTAGAGTTCTGTGTTCCTAATATATTGCTCTCCAAGATAGCAGAGTTGTCCTTTCAGTAGCAAATGTACCCAAGGATTTGAGTCATTGAGTCACCCTCTATTAAAGAAAGCTCCTTCACCTCTACCCCAGCAGATGTTGTCCACAATCCTGAACTTCAAATCCTCATTACAAGCCAAAGAGCAATAAAACAAAGGCACAATTGTGCCTTACTCTTTTGTCAAATATATCCATCAAAGATAATCTTTGACCAAACCAAAGATAATCAAAGAGTCTGTATGAAGGCACCCGTTTTATTTTTTGCCCTTTTGAATATTAAAAAAAAAATCTAGGGGGAAAACAGAAAACCATAAGAAGGATTGGTTTTATTCATGTATCCATTTATTTGGGCCTGCCAATCTGCTGTTTTTATATAGTGGCTTCCATTAAGGCGAAAAGTGAATTAGGCTGTAAAATGCCCTCATCTGTAAAATCTTTATGCCTCCTCTAAGTAACATGGGCAATGTTTTCTCTAAATTATTTTAAGATACTTGGAATCAAAATCTCTTGCTCTGCTTTCCTGAATACATAAATTTTAATTTTACAGTTCTGTCCTTGGTAGCACTCTTTGAAATAGATAAACAAGTGAAAATTGTGTCTAGTTCATTGATTTTCGTAACTTAGTAAAATAAATTTAGATTCTTAAGTCAATTGGAACATCATGCCAACTATAGAAATATAAACTGCTTAGTACTCAGATAAGTGTACCATAAATTGAGGCAGAGCCCCATGGGTTCTCGTGTCAATGCAGGGGGTTTTGTACTTTTCTTTCCTAGCTAGCTATATCGTTTCTACAGGCTGATAGAATTAGCTCCCTGTGCATGCACRTGAGGAGACTCAGGTGTGTTGTTTGTTCTAGCGAATATACAAACAAGCAGAGCTAATGGCCTGTGTGCAAGAGAGTGACCACCTGTGTTATGTTTCTTGCTGGCAACCGGTAAAAAATCAAAGAGGTTTATGCTCCTGGTTCTTTGGGGGAAAGAAGTATTAAAAGCTTGTTGTTCTTCTCTTTCTCACCACAAAATAAAAGTCTGGTTGACTTTCTCCTTCTCTTAACCACTAGACCAGGGAAAGAAGAGACCTACATCGCTTGATTGCTGAGAGGATATATAGTTCAGCAGTAAGGTACTTAGCAATTTCCACTAGATGATGATTTGGGGACTGAAACTTCCCTTTATGTTAAGTAAGCAGTCTGGTTCTTTAGTTTCCAGTGTTCTCTTTTGTTTAACTGCATTGCTAATAGGGAGCAAAACTGCTAGCTTATGCAAAGTAATAACGAATTCTAAAGGGAGATGCTAAAATTCTTGTTAGGAATGTGTTCCCTCAGGCTCTTTTCCAGATAAAAGGACTGCTTAGAGAGGAAACAAAGGAGAGGAGACCAGATTCTGGTTTTGGTTGTTTTGGGTTTGTTTTTGTTTTTGTTTTGTTTTGTTTTAAACTATGAAATGTTCAGTTACCTTTAAGATTAGAATGGACTATCCCAACCTCTTCTTTTTGTAGCTACAGAAACTTTCCATCATTGCAAGAAACAGATTTCTTAATTCTATGGTAGTGGTTCATGAGCTATATATGGTTACCATGAATTTGGAAGTAGCTTAGGATGAGATTCTTGAAATGATCACTGTCTCTATGGAGCTTTATGTTTCCAGACTAAGTAAACATTTGTTAGTCTGTTAGTCTATGCACCTGTATAAGTTCATGTGTTATTGTAATGATAATGTAAAACTAGTGCCTTTCTATCTTGGTTGTTCTCTTTTTTAACTTTAATTATATGGTTCAGATGGCTGAAAAATAATGACCTTGGATTCATCATGATCATGGTAACAAACCTGTGTTCTATCTTTCTGTCTTTTTATATGGCTTTTTGTGTGGTATAGGTGAATTAGAAAATCCACAAAGAAAGCAATTTTCCCAGAATGTGAAACTGTATGCTACCTGATAATATCTTACTGCAAAATAGAGGGTTGGGAGTCGAAGTCTATTGCAGAGTATTCCATAGTCTATTAAGAAACATGGAGTTTTCACCTGGAACCAGAGAAAGAGAGAGAGAGAAGCAAGATAGAGATTACAATTTTACTTTATTAAAAATTTTGATGAACTTTGAAGTTTACTGCCTCTTCAGGAGTCTTGTTTTTCCAGAGACAATGTTCATTTTTCAAGAGTAAGAAGTTTAAATACAATGTGRTGAAGGTTTCTGAAATTCTAAGGGGCTGAAAGATGATTTAGCACTTTAGAATCCAAGCTTTGCCTTTTCTATTCCACAGAATGCCTCTCAAATTTGCCCTCACTGTATTTTCTGGCAAGTCTGTGTATGATGATTAGAAAAGGGAAGTTTTACTATAATTTGTATTG
Source organism: Eudromia elegans (assembly GCA_003342815.1). Taxonomy (NCBI): domain Eukaryota; kingdom Metazoa; phylum Chordata; class Aves; order Tinamiformes; family Tinamidae; genus Eudromia; species Eudromia elegans. The sequence goes on from PTEX01000119.1 coordinate 307,936, forward strand.
TAGCATTTTGCCACTTCACTGTTTCTAAAACAGCTCGCATCATTTATTTTACAGTTGGGTTAACATTGACTGGGAATATAAAGCAATAACATTGTGGCTGGCTGCCAGACAAAGAAGATATTAGGAAAAGCAAATGTGGGAATGTAGTGAATGTAAAGGGTTGCTGCAATAAATTCAGTTACTGTATGTTGTAGGCAACAAATGTTCTTTTCTTTTTAATAACTTTTGGGTCTGCAGCATTTATAAGATTTGAGCAACTTCTAGCTCACTATTGAAAGTGACAGCAGCTGAATATCAGGGTAATACAGGCTACTCCAGTAAGCTTGGCATTAATCAACTATATGGATTTAAAGTACCTCAGGTAGAGCTATGAATGGGTTTGTGTCTCAAGAATAAAATATGTTGTCAAGGTTAGAAATCCACTTAAGGTAATGGAATTGTCTAAAACTTGGCATAGCTGCTTTCCCTGTTTCAGAGGTTAAAGTATTCCTTAATGTAAGAATAATGAATAAAATAACCCCTGTATACTAAAAAGGTAATTTTTAAAAACATATATTATATGTATATGTATATATAAATTGAAATTCAGTTTTACTCTTTCTGATATACTATAAGATTGATAGGCTCTCCAGCTTAGCAAAGGCAGACCAAATTAAATGATACCCTCCAAAATAGATAAAAGTTTTGAGTTTGGGTGTTTTAGGTGGAGTTTTTGCTTTAATTTAATGTCTTTGGTAGTGCCATAATGCTTTTATTAAGTCAAAAAGATGTGAGAAGATCCAAATCTCTGATCTGTCAATGACTGTAATTGCGGTGAAAGCAGGACGCCATGTCAGCGTATCAAKTCTCTGAAGGCATGGTATAAACTTTAAAAGAGAGCTGTTCTCGCAAAGCTTCATGTTGTGAATACCATACAATTAAAAATAACAACAACAAAAACAAAAAAACTCCACCTGCTGAATTCAGACCATATTAAATTCAGGTAATATTATGAATGTGACTTCAATTTTTTCCTTCTTGAAACATCATCTTGTTCAGAAGAAGAAGAGTAGAGTTGTGTATTTGCTTTGGTTTTTCTGTAGCCCCTTGCCCAGGAGTGCTTTAACAGTCAGGCCATGACAATTAAATCTCATTGACTAAAGCTTTTAGGCCTTGAATCAAAAGAGATTTTGATTTAATCTCTTTAAATCAACTTTAATCAACTAACTTTAATCAAAAGAGATCACTAGTTTTAACAGAGCACACAGTTTTTGATTTTTGGAGGGGAATAGCTTTTACTAGAAAACGCTATTTTTTTAGAAGTAGATACTCCAATTTTATCCACTAATGAGTGGTTTGGTTTTTTTTTTTTTTTTTTTTTGCCTATTTGAACGATTAATCATATGGAAAGTAGGCTCTGGAATGCCTTTTTTTTCCCAGTCTTTTGCTAGGTCTTAAAAGCAACATTTTTTTCTTGCTTTCTTTTTTTCTTTATATTCCACGAGCAAAATACAAGTAAGACTTTAATCAGACACTGTAGGTGTGGAAACCAAACATTCTTCTTGTAAATTCATATTTTACAATTACAACTTTAAAGAGAATGAAATTGTATGTTTTTATGAACTATTTTGGTTAGTTTGTTTGTCTACTTCCCAAATTGCTCTGATTTCTTCTAAGTTTTAATTTCCCTCACATAAATGTTTGTGAGGAAGTAACACTGTCAGCACAATACTTCAAAAAATAAGTTGATCTCCTCTTTAACACTATCCATATAAACTCTGGGGAATATGAAAGGGAAAATCTTGTTAAGGTAAGATCGATCTGAGATAAGGTTTGCTATCATCAGTTTTCGTTGATGTTTTGCTATATTGGTTCACTGTTGCTGACATTGCCAGTTCTGAAACTGGTCATAGCGTCATTTAACTAAATGACCTCAATATTTCTAAAGTTAAGTCACTGCCTTAATAGTTATGCATATTTGCAAAAGCAGAGCTGAAATAACTAATACACATTAATGTTTAGGTATTAGATCATATTAGAGGGTACAAATGTTGTTTTCAACCAGAGGGCGCTTGGCTATAAAAAAGATAGGTGATGGCTCTTTCTGTCTCCTTTATAAGGTCATTCAAAAAGCTGGAAATTAGTCAAATTTGTTAGGGAAGTTAAATGAGTTTAAATAGAAGAAAAGATTCTTGAACTGACCTTGCAATTCCTTGGACTTGTTTGATTTAACTTTCTGAAAAATAGAGTATCTTCCCAGAGAAAACGTGGTGGAGTTACATAGTGTTGGTCTTTCCCGTTAATCTGCATAGCTTCCAGATCTGTCCGCTGCACAGCCCTGCAAGGCCTGCCATGTACATATAACCCCTAAATATAATACATAATCTTGCTTCAGAGTTGCAAAACCTGCATTTTTTTCTTTTTAATGTTCTGGTATGTTCTGCAGGGCACTTTTCTTTGAACAGCAAATTTGTGACATATTCGCTACAGAACTTAAATACAGATGAGGGCCTGGAGCGGCTAGTGCCGATGCATGGCTTTCTCAACTGCCTGGCTGTGTGTCTTGCTGAAGCCCAGGAAATATCCTCTGCCTCTGTAGATTTACAGAGATCATGAGGACATTAATTTGCTTTGCAGCACCAGTGGAGATCAGCTCCTGCTGCTGTGTGGGTTGAGATGTTGCCAGTTGGTTTCACGACAGTCATGTGTTAATTGCACTTTATATCCACATTTCTAAGTCTCAGAAATACTGCAATGCTTATGCAAAGTACTGAACAAAGGAACACTGTCTAGGTAAACTTATTGACCCGGTGTATCCAGAGGCCCAAGTCTGATGATCTTAGCAGTTTTTTTGGCAGTATACTCTATGGCTACAGTAATAGTACCTACTTTTCCTATGCCACCTTTAAGAGCAAAAGGGGTTTCTTAGCTTTTATGTTGCCAGTGTTTAAATGTTGCTGTTTCCATTTTCTCTTGTTATATAAAAAAAAGTGTACATAGGCAAGCTTTTGAGAAAGAACTACATATTAAACTTGTTCAAGAGTACTTTGGAATGCCAAGCTCATTTACATGTGCAAGGTTACCACGCCAATTATGGTTAAAAAGCTTCAATGACTGGATATTGTTATACATCCATTTAAGGGGAGATTGTTTGCTCTAGCCACAGAAAAGATTATAAAGAGGACATTATTGTTACTCAGCCTGCTACGCATTAAACTTCAGTGCATTATTGTTATCATTATTCAGTGCAATACCTTAAAAGACATGTATTAAGTATGCTAGTGATTTGGTTTAATATTTATTCATTGTCATGTGGGCTCACTAACTTGTTCATGTATCTGTGCCTGTAAGACAGTAATATAATACAGTTCAGCTGTAATGCAMCTCATTATTTATGCTCAGTATGTATTTAAGTCAATTATAGTCATGGGTCACTGCAATTTGCAGTTTTAATTTGCATTTGCAATTCTCTTATTGATGTTATCTTTGGCAACTAAATCAATATTACTAGGCTATTGTCATTATCCTTAAAATTTGTTAATCACTAGGCTTTATAGTGCAGCTGSAAGAAGTCTGAAAGAGAATTAAGGTGGTCCACTTACTACACTGTTAACTCTGTTAAATTAAAGGATTTTCTAAATGAACTCAATCCAATGCATAAAACTTGGAAAAATAGCAAATGCAAATGTTTTGAAATGCCCATTAAACTGATGGGTTTGGCAGAGGAGAGCTGGACATCAGTTAATCTTATAGTTGTACTCTATGACTTGAAAAAAGCAATAGGATTATTGAAGGGCCTTGGAAAATTATTGCTAGAGTGTATTGTAACTTTGACTTTGGTCAGAGAAGTTTTTCTGCAGAATTTGTGTACATGGAAGGAATGTACCATAGTAATGAAAAAACATTTTTTGGTCAGTTTGGATATGTTATTTTGCAGAGCTACATCATCTTGCTGCCTGCTAATGGAACTGCCTCTCCTGTACTCTCTTTTTTCATAGCACTTACAGAACCCAAAGAGACAGAGCACAGAGAGAGAAATGCATGGAGAGGCAAAAATGGAATGTGGAAAACATTGTGATTTATAAAATAAATCAAGGAGAGATATCCAAGAAATGCTTTCAAATTGAAAAGGAATGAAAAGAAATAAAGAACTGAAGAAAAGAAAGAGAAGGAGGAAGACCTAGGCAAAGGAAGAGAGAAAAGATAAGCGAATTGTAAGCCCGGGAGTGCTTTCTGACTTAATTGAATTTCTTCTCTGAACATTTAAAGCATTTGCARTTTGCAATTTCTCCTTCTGGTATTTTTTTTTAATTATTATTTCTGTGCTTATACCTGTTGGGTTCTATTTCTTTGTAACAGTTCTTTAGGAGTTGTGTAACTGTGTAGCATTAATCTGGATATATTTATAGCTAATGGGTCATCCTGGATCTTATGCAATGGATTTTCAYATGCAAGTCTACTGCGGTCACATTTTCCAGGCTGCTAGTGGAGAGGAGTATTGGACTACGACAGGATGCTTTTAAGCAACGGCTCTGTAGAGAAGTTGTGTTTTCTCAGAGTTTGTTCAGAGAAGTTCCCACACTTCAGGGAGGTTGTCACTGTCTCAGATTCGTGGAGCTGTAAGTTGATGTGATGGCAACATCATTCCTGCGTAACTAGGAGAGCCTTGGAGTGGATGAGCAGAAGTGGGTTAGGTGGCTTGGGCAGAGCTGGTGGCAAAGTGGTTGGACATAGGGTAGTTGTGTGGAGGACAGTGTCATGGAACCAAGCTGCTTGGGAACATGCTTCTGTCCATGTCTGAGAGCAAGAAATGATTCTCAGCACAGTGAGGCTTCATATCACAGAAGAGCACAGTCCACAGTTCATTGGGCAGATTTCTTACTTGGAAGTGCAGTGGAAATGATGTTCAATACTAGCTGTCTAAAACTCTATTTCTTGGTATGAAGTGTCAGAAAAAGTAACACTTTCAGAATATTTTGGAACACCAGTTAAGATCTGTGAAATCTGGAAAGACAGAGAAATCTTGCTGTGGGAGGCAGATCAGAAACGATTACTGTGGTAACTGTGAACTAGTTTTAAACTTATTTAACTTCTCTGTGTGTGTGTCTGTGTGTGTATGATAGAGTTAAAGCTAAGTCTTGGGKGTACCACAATTTGTAAGGGAAAATAGGGGATATATTGGAATTTTTCGATAGCAATTGTGAAACTGTTTAAAAATCTTTTGTTTGAAAAGCAGATGGAGAAGGCTCATAATGAATTCTCTTGAAAGTGTTTAACATTTTCAGGAGATAGTGAATTAGGGATTGATAGTTTACTAGAAGGTTTCATGTAAGTATAATCTAGTATGTTATAATTGAGACATAATAAGCCATGCTTTCAATATTTGATCTACATTTTTAATCTCATAGCCAGTAGGTCTTGCAGGAGGGAAATGGTGTGTATAATGGTTGTCTTGTGTTTTTATTGACTACACCAAAAAATGACTGTAGTTAGTTATAAAATAAGATTTCCCTGAAATATGTCTGTACAGAATTTTTGACCACTTGAAAGTTTGGCTTTTAACAATCAGGGAAAAAAAAAAAAAAAAAAAAGAGTTTGTGCAAGGTTGTAAATGATATTTCT
>PTEX01000119.1:313598-326663 GCA_003342815.1 Eudromia elegans
TAAAAGGCAGGGTAAAATCCTTGTCTGTTGTTCAGCACTGACAATGTAAATATTCTTATTCCTGCAAAAACTTTGCTGCTTTCTSTGTGAATGTATACATATATATTTTTAACTAGTCATAACATGAGAGTGGCTCTTCCTACCTTTCAGATGCTCACATCTAAGGGGCAGACCTTACAAACACTCATTGCATACAAGCACTTAGTAAGCACTACACTTACTCCCAGGAATAGTTCAATTAAGTCAAAGAGCATACTGGATCAGCTCCAAGACCCATTAAATCAATTGAAGTGCTTCTTTGACTTCAATGGAAGCTGGATACAAGCCATTACCTCTCTAGATCTCCAGAAGTACCATCACTTACATCAAATACACCTACCTAAATTCCATTAAAAATAGAATGAAAAGTCTCAGTATTTACAAGACACTGAAATGTCTCTTCATACAGAGTAGGAAAGAAAATGTGATTAGATTCCGTATCTTAGGAAATATTTGGCTCCTCTGTTATAAGATCTAATATAAAAAACATATGGTACAGTAAACGATAGAAGAGGGTGATAAAGAGCTGATTGAAATTTATCAGAATGTATGTCACTCAAGTCTCACTTATTTGCAGTGTCTGTTCATAAGACTTTCATTTTCATAGTGAAATTCAGATTCATTATCTTAAAAGTTTTTAAGGGGATATAATGAATTGTTCATAGATTAAGGATTTTTCTCATGCTGGGCTATTGCATTGAATAAAAAATGCATGTATTAGTGCAATAGTCGTTATAACTAGATACACAGTTCTTCAGAGCTTTCACAGTAAATTCTCTAAGAAAATACCTTAAAGAGCTGTCCCTTGTAATCCATCATCTGCTAAATGAAATCTCTGCACATTATTGAAAAGATGTATAAAAAGATTTTAATTGGCTAGTTACTGACTACTGTGTCAGGTCTTGCTGAAAGAGAAGGTATTGTCATCCCTTTGTAATAGTTACTCTGAAAAAACAAGCAATGTTCCTTTAATCTCTTCTGTTGCTAAAGAATATGGGTTACTGTTTTTCTTCGACTACAGTCAATAAAGGACACAACTTAAACTGCTTTTCTGGATCATATTAATTCTGGGAATTAACTCTTGTTGAAGATTTGGCCGGTTTTCTGCAACAAGTGGTATCTTAAAGAGCCACCTCCATGAGATAAAATACATAATGAGCTGCAATAAAAATTAATGGGGATTTTAGAGGAACTTTTTCAGACTTTTTGCTAGAGCAAATCTGGCATCTCAGGAAAGCTGAATAACTTTTCTGACACACTTGGATTTAACAACTTCATTCCATCTATGTATTACAGAGATGAGTGGACTCAGTTTGACAAAGTGTGGTGCAGTGCTGTCAGCAGTATTGCAAAATCATCCTAATTATAAGGACCCACACTGTGAGCTCCACAAATGGTTCAGCAAAACATTTACTAGTGAAGTGCTGTGGCTCAACAGGAATGAGAGAAAAGAGATTTTTGACAGCTCTTTCAAACTACTATTTCAGCTGATAGTAATGAACACATGCCTCCTAATGCAGTATAGAGAGCTAATGCAGTATAGAGAGCTGGCGATCGGCTGTAATACTAATCCAAGAGTTGCACTGTGCTTACAGAGCAGCAAGTCCTTCCAGTAAGTAAACACTTTTATAAAGTTCAGCCTGACATTCTGTTTGTGAATTACTCAAGTGTGCTTATAATGCTGTTGGCTCTGTTACTTAGAATTGTTTCCTGAATAATGTCTGCAAATGGATCTTGATCTGCAAACTGCTCATTGCCATCTTCTTTTAGGTATTTGACATCTCATGCAATTTTACAGGACGATCCAAATACCTGGATAACTTTGACTGACTTATGTTCTATGGCATACCTGAAGCTGTATATCTAGAAATTTCTATATGTGAGAAATTGAAGTTGTGTTTCTGGATAGATCTATTTTTGAAAAAAAGATTTAGGTTAACAGTTTGCCATATGACCTCATTTTGAAAATGAGGTCCATTTCTGGAAATGTGTCCAGGTCTGGTCCCCCTACTTTGACTGAAAACGTCCAGTAATCATTGAAATCTGGAAAACATGCTCTGTAGTAAAATCAGAAAGTAATAAGGAAYGAGTAAAGTACATTTCTTTATCCAAAAGAGACAATGAACTTCTTGGATAAGAAGCGTTCTTTGCATTAGTTTTCTTTAATGTTATAAAAATAATCTGGTAGAAAACAATTTACCTGGAGAGAAGCAATGCAGAGAAGACAAAGGCTACAGAAGACAAATCACAGCACTGATCTCTTATTGTAATGATTTACGCAGGGATTCCTTGAGGATCATGTGCAAGCAGTAAATTCCACTGCTAAACTCTTTTTACTGCAGGAGTTAGTTACAGCTGCTTGTTTTTTCCAGTTGCTTAAATATAATTTGATTGCTGTACACACATATGAGCAGAATACTGCATTTTATTTGCAGAATTCTGCACCATGTGTTACCATCTTCCTTCTACCAGGGCAATCTAGTGCTAAAAAGCAGGTTAATGCATGCCTAAAGATTAGTATATGCATAAAGAACAGTGGTCTGATATTGAATTCAAAACATATTCATTGTTCATGTTCTTGCTGCAAAAATCATGGCAAGCTTCCTAGTCAAGAGATTTACTTGTTGTCCAACTCTTGTTAATTCCTAGATAGCTCACTTGCTTTCTGTACAACCAAAGCAGAAAAAGCAGGAGGGGGTGGCGGAGGAATGTATAAATTCCTTATGCTCATATTCTTGCAATTTAGAAACTACAAAATTTGAATTTGAGATAGAAGGAATTTCTGTTTTTAAAGACTTTCTTTCCCCTTCACTTTGCTTGTAGTACCAATCTCCTAAGTCCTAACTTGAGAGATCTAGAAAACAAGTGACTGCTGTCTCTCAGATCGCTAGAGCGCTGGACATAGGTGGTGCTGAGTCATTTGCATGCACATCAGGTGCTTATAAGATACAGTTGACTAGTGGGCATCACAAGTATCTGAAGACAACAGAGGAGTTAGATTTGTGGTTATAAGATTTTATTTTCAAGTTGGGAAATCAAATGTAAACACTGATTTTACACAGCTCTAGTATTTGTACATATTAAGTTTAGTTCTTCTCTATCACACAATATTAAAATGTATATATACATACACATTCATGGTATACAAACCAGAACTATCTAAACTCCTTCATATTGATAAGCTAAATTTCCTAGTTCAGTATGTTTCTACTCTCAAAGTTCYCAAGGAAAAATTTTTCAGTAGCTTTCAGTAGCTGCGCAGAAACTCCAACCGAAACCCATAAATATTTCTATCTATTTATTTCACTTAAGTGCCTTTGGTGTTCTTCACTAGAGGTGACCATCTACTTCTGCAGGGGGGGAGAGGTGTTGGTAGAGAGAAAAGCTCAGATTCTGACAGGTAAATTATAGAAATGGTAGAAATACATGCAGATCAAGAAATTCCAGGGCTTTGAAATAATTCCTGAATAATAATGAAAGCCAATTTATTTGACACCACATACTCCTTCATTATAACCAAAGAAAAAAATTCTTATGACAGATCTAATTCAACAAGACTGAACAAAATTGTATATTCAAACTCTGGACCAAAATAATTCCATAATAGGCTTGTTCTGAACACTGGAGCTGAATTTAGGTTTTGAGGAACTTCGAATCCCTAAATCTTTAAAAAAAAAATATTACTAGGATTTTCCTTCTTTTTCCTTGACTCTGCTCTAAGCATAGAGCCAATTTAAACTTTCCCTGCTGCAAAATGACCAGAAGAATTTCAAAACACTTCCTAATCTTTCCAAAAGGACCTGCTTTAGCTCTGTGGGTTGCTTTCTTACTTCATTCATTTCTGCTCAGCAGGAGGTGCCAAAATAAAATTGGCTCTTCTAAGGATGCCTGACCTTTTTTTCTCTTTTTTTCCTCGCCACAAGTGCAGAACCAACAGTCCTCGAAAACAATACATACTACTTCTATGAGAGGACTCCACTTCTGTATTTCGTATGCTTATATGGGAAGAGAGGAAGCAGGGAAAAAAGCCCCAAAACCTTCCCTTAAAAAATTCTGTCCTTTAAAAACAAGGTCAAGTCTTTATTTAATGAATGTGTGAAGGATGGTCTCATGTATACACATGAAAATTTCATTTATTAGAGGAGGGACCTGGARCACTAAGCCTTGTTCTTTTCTTGACAGAATTTCTTGATGCTGAGTACTTTTTTGTGCTGTTAGGAATTTAGGAAAGTACATCATTTCTACTTGCAATGCCAAATACATCAATACTCACATGTCTGACTATAATCTGTCTTCAAGAACAAGGGCACTCTACATTTCTTACATAAATTCATTATACTAATTCTCTTTATAGCAAACTTTTTAATATATATTTTATTCCAAACTAACTGTCTCCCAAATTAAGCAATATCATTGAAAATGGAATGAAGGAGAAGACAATGCTACACTGCTATCCTTTTGCAGTACTTCAGTCACTCATAAGCCATTTTTATGAAACAGTATGGCATTGACTGCAATAGTATTTTTTGCACTTGTTAAAATATTGAGAARCAACCTGGCATTTTGAGAAGGCTAAATCAATCCAGTCAGCTAAATGTCCTTATTAGTTGAAGTGGAACTCCCCATTTTTTCACCCTACCTCCTCTATATGAATTTTCTGATGCAGCATGTCAGTTCAAGGGTACGAAAAGAGGAGAACGTCTGCTTGTGTGGAGCGCACATACGGACCACGGCACAGACGGCTTCCACGTCTTGTCAGGCCCCTAGAGGAAACTAAGAAACATGAAGTACAGGTTGTGCAGTTTATTTATGCAAATAGTATTAAGCAAAGCTGGAATGTTTTTAAAGCAGAGCCCAGGACTCCTGTGAATTAGTGTTGCTATCAGCCTTTAAAGAACTCGGCGTTCTTCCTGCAAGAGTGCTTACAATATTAATAAGAAGTCAGGTCACATAAAAGAATCTATTTTTGTATTTTGGCTTAATGTCAGATGTCAGTAGTGAAACTAATTCTAGAGTTGCCAGTAGCAAGGCAAAAAGTAGCTGAAAGAGGCCCCAAAATGGCCCTGTTGACTATTTCATGTTCAGCACCGTTTCCAACAGATATAACTATTCATATCATCTAAGAGAGTCTAATAAAACTCTTAATGTTTTACTTATCAACAGATAGGGTGACAAAGGCRGAAAAGACTTAGCTTACTTTTTAACTGAAGACTGGTTAGTCTTCAGCTGATATATTTAAGATTTTCTTTCTGGTAACTTCARTCTTTACAAGCTTTTGTTTTACCTTCATTTTCTCAAACATTTTAAGAAATGATAAAACCCTCTCTAAAACCCCATCATCTAGTAGTGATATGGTCATTGTCATGTATTACCTATCTTGGAAATCTTTACAGAAGATTTTTGGTATGTTATTGTAAACAGGAATTTTCTAACCTAAAGTGCATTCTGAGACATCTTARAAGTTAACTAAAGCAGATACCATGAAGTTTACTAGACCTTACTCTGGAGGAAATGTAATAGGTTTTGTCTATTAATATTTTCCAGGRAGACGAGGAGATTAAGTGCGATGACAGTAGTGTTCAGAAATCCTTGCAGTCAGAAATAGGCTGCAAATACTGCRGATCAAAATTTACCTATCAGGAGCCATATAAGTTCAGTAGTAATGTTTGACCCGTGCTTGTGATAGGGTAGCTGATCATCTGAGTAGGGAAAAAAAATGTAACTTTCATTATAAAGAAGGCAAAATGTTTTATTTTCTAGTGGTATGGGTGGCTGCAGGTCTAGAATACTGTAGCTTCTGAATTTGACAATCAGTTTGACAATTTGACTTTTGATTGGCTCTACTTTGGAATTAAAATGCCTAAAGGGACCTGCTCTATCCTTGTATGTTAGGAATTTTGCTTCCAGGGTCGTGCCTCATTTGTCAGAATCAATGTCTGAATCAAATTTTTCCCGTGTTACTCATTGTGATAATCAGTCTGATTTGAAGTATAAACAGTCTGATTTGAAGTATAAACCAAAGTCATTCTAAACTTCTAAGAGAGGGACTATAGCAATACAAAAATATTTCACAAAGTAAAAAGTTTGCTGACCATGCATTTACTGACTCCTGAAAAGCTGTGTGAGTGATATGAGTGACTTACAGAGGATAACTTTAACATCATTTCAGTGCATGACCTAGATATGCCTCACTGATAATTTATCATTCTTTCTCTTTAATGGCCAAATTTGAGCTAAGGTTTATGTAAGTCATTCAATGTTCAAATGAGATTGTTTTAATGAAATTTGAAATCTCAGAAACTGCCATTCTTTTTCATGCTTCAGATTTTGGGTGCTGCTTTTTGTCTTTACTTTTTAGGTATCTGGAATTACAACCCCTTGGAGGTTTAAATGTTGATGGGCTGGCTGTTGGGGGCACAGAGCTCATTTCTGCGTAGTACCTCCCTTGTGCCTTCAATGCCAMGCAGGGCCTGGGGCTTTAGTTTCTTTCTAGGTTGAATTTCTTGTGTTTTCTCACTTTAAGTGGTCTTTTATCCAACCTATGATATACTTTTCTTCCTGGAACTCTGATCAGCATCCTTAAACAAAATATTAAAACTCAATAATAAAATTAGAGTGTGAATGATGTTTGAAAAGCTGAAAGTGACAGTTCTGCATATCCATCTGAAGCATTTTTGTTTTTCTAAATTACTGGAAATAACAGTGTCTATGTAAGTTTTTCTTTCCATGAAATTTTGCAGGACATTTTCTTTTCAGCTTAACAGAAGACCTTTATTATTCCTGTGCCCCTATTAAGCTGGTTTTAGTGGTTCCCCAGGATGCTGGAGGATGGAGGAAGCACTAGGTTTTTCATGTTATCTGAAGTGTTCATTCTGAGATATGGGAATGACTATCAAAACACTGTCATCTTCTGGACCTCCTAGAATTATCTCAGCACAGGTGTGTTTCAGTCATGTCCAATCATGAAGTGGGCCTAGGCAGTGTTTTTTTGTGCCAAATGCATGCAGAAAAGTATTTTAGGGGATGGAAGTGTCAAGCAGAATGTGTTAAGCAAGTGTATGCACTTACCCACTGCGCTTTTGCGCTTTCAGACACAAAAATTTGGCAATATTCCTATCTTTACAGCTTCCTCCTTGGTAATATATTTGGAACACTTAGTARAAAGTATTGGGAAAAGAATCTACACAATATCACAAAAAAATATACAAAAGTCCTGGTTTTGGCCAAAAATCGATGATGCTAGGTAAAGCACAAAGTGGTAAATAAAAAGCATCCCAAAAGGCTTAGAATCTAAATGTAAATTAAAGAACAATAAACAACTGTTCTCTCCTTGCTCTTTATGCTCTTTATTGTCTGGTAAAATAAAGGCTCATATACTGGATTGTCATTCATTTTGGAGCTAATGGAGTCATAAGTTGTGTTTACAATTAGTATTTATATGAACAAAATTGGTGTTCAGTGGGGTGGAAGGACTGCCTTCTCTTGCACTTTCTTACTGAATATGTTAGTCTTATAAATACACTGATATTTCCCATTTTTTTTTTATGAAATATCATGCAACATAAACCTGCTTATAGCTAGAGACTTATGCCTTGGTAAATTCTTTTTTGCTAATGATTTTAATATAAAGGAGCACACCTGTGATCTGTGCTTCACAATACATAAATACAAATGGGTCACGCTCTCAGATACAGTATGGACATCAAAAGCCTGGTCAGCTTCCGCAGAAGRATTATTCAGTGTTTAGCTTGGTACAATCTGGAGCAAAATTTTTCCCTGCAAGTCTGCCGTGAAGTAAAGGTTGTGGCCTACATGGACAGACTTAAAGAGCTTTACTATCTCATTAAAAAAAAAAGAAAGAAGATGCTTTCAGCCAATTGTTCTTGCCTAATCTAATATGTAATGTAGTTATTGTTATTTGGAATTAGCATTGCAAATATCTCCACTTGATACTTTTCCAATGGCTAGGTGACCTTGGCTGCAGAATGACAAAGTGTCCACAGAATGCTCATTTTATCAGTTATGAGACGTTAATCATGGAAATGCAGAGTCAGCAGCAATTGACTCCCACTCTATACCATTGCATTTAGTGATGCACAGTGCTTAAATGTCAAGAATCATTTCAAAGTGATCTTTGAAACTATATTAGTTCTTTAAAACAACCACCGTATTTTTTTTTCCTTATGAAGATAAACTCATAAATTTTAAAGGAATGTTTCCCTATTATCTGTATTTTCTCACTCCAAGAGGAATGACTGAGTGTGAAGTGTGAAATGAGTGTTTCTGTCATAGTGGGTGTCAGCTGGGACGTGTGGAATGGGCAAAGATGGTACATGAACAACCCACCTTGAGTTTATATTCCTGAAAATAGAGAAGATTTGGATAGAAAGCAAAACTCTCTTCTACTTACACAAGTATAAGCCAGGAAAGCTGCATTTGAAAATGGAAGTGGCATAARTGGAAGGTGATTCCAGCCAATAAGATGTTCTTGCTTGCAGTAGAGAGTACTGGAAGACATGTGTTTCCTGATCACATGGCAGGAGAAACTGATAATCTCTATTTTTTGGTTTTTAAATGGAGAACAATAATCTTTGACTACCGGAATCTGTTCTGCAATTTTAGTCGTAGTTGCACTAAATTCAATTTTCTTTCTGTGCTGTCATGATGCCGGCATTTGCTGTTTAGTATCCCTGTGAACAGAAAAACAAAGATCTTGATTGAAGGAACTCATATCTTGTTGCTCTTTGTGCTATGTGCTGAAAAATTGCGGCTTGAAGTTTCAAGATCAAATAGKTTTGTTTTTCTTCTAGGAAAGACTACTTTAAAATAGCAACTTCTTGCAGTTATCTTAAGCATCACAAATTGAGTGGCGTGGCTATGGAAGTAAGGACATGTGAATACAAAATATGTATTTCTATTACTTATAGAAAATTATTTCACATGAATGGTGAGCTGCCTACCTAAGTTGTTCTACAAGTAAAATTACCAGTACAAGAAGTCCTATGCTGTAGTCACAGATGAATATATTCTTGCGTATTTGTCTTTATCTAGCTCAAACTTGCGCACTGATATAGGTAAAACATGGGCTGACATTACAAAGCAGAGGTACAGAAATTAGCTTACTAGGGAAAGGACAGCATTTAATTATGTGGACTTTAAATAGAATGGTAATAATCAGAATGGTCTGATAGTAGTTGACAAGACCTTCAATTTTTTTTTGTAAGATCAGAGTGTCCAAGCTTTAGCACTTGGACAATTCAGCAATAGCATTAGATGTCAAATTTTTTTTGACTCCTTTAGAACCTGGAGTAAAATGTGGCTTTCATTCAGACACGAAAGTCTGTATTTGGGAATCTGATTGGAAATTAAATGGAAAAAGCATCTGAATATGGATTTTAAAAAAAATATAATTACACCTTGTAATATTTACAGACTGTATTTTAAACCTTTCATTGTTCAAGATAGTAAGTGTGTGTGACTTGCACAATGGAAACAAATCATAAACATCTGCAGGGAGAAGAATAACTGGGTTGTTTCTTAATGAACAAGTTAACATTTAATAAGCTCATGGCAGCGGCAGAACATTCTTGCAGTACACACTGAGCACCAAAATTTCACATACGGTGCCTCAATGAGTCTTTCAGCAGGTGCAGGTAAGAAGAGCAGACCAAAGCCAGACTATTRCTGTTTACCTTAGTTCTCTGACTGTTTAGTCTGGACTGCCGCCACCAAACTGTACGTCATCATCTTCTCCATCTTACTGACCTCATTGTAAGAATCAGTCCTTTGGGCTGCTGGACCTAAACTCATTATTACATAATTTTAACCAGGACTTATAAAGAGACTTTATGAAAGTGGTGTTTGCTAGGCTAGAATAAGGTTTCCAAAACCAGGTGAATTCATCCAGAAAGATTGTTGAATAAGGACTCTATTCATGGGGCTGGGGGGAAATAACAGTTGTCCAGGTTGGCTCACATGAACTGAGCAGTGTATGTATGTGTGTGTRTGTTCGTGTGTATGAGTGTGTGTAGTAAGGAAGAGCGATATGGCAATATGTGCTATTTTAAAAAGGCTCTGTGTACCATTGGTGCCTTGGAATCACTCTSAAGAATTGCTTTGCCAACAGCATTGGGCTCTGTGATAGTTCTGGTTCTCCTACCTCCCCATCTTCAAGATTGTCCCTGTACAGCGTCACTGAAGAGCACAAGCTTTTCTGCATATATTGACAGTTTCTTCTTTCTTCTGCATTCCAGTCTTTACTAAGTAATTCAAAACTTTGCATTCAGTGTGTGTGGCTCAGTGTGTGCGCTCAGAAATATTTGCTGGGAAAATCCAGGGTGACTTCATATACTTCTGGGAAACATTTAAGCAGTTATTACTGGACTGTTTGTGTTTCAGCCCCTAATAATTTATAGTATTTGAAAATAAAATGTAAAATAATGTTAGATATCTTGAAGGATAGTAAACGAAGACAACAGAACGTTGATATGTGGTACAAAGATATGCAGTAGGCATGATGGACGCAAGCAGCAAATCTACTGAAAATGTCAGTCAAAAAAAAGGAAAAGGTGATTTGGACTGAGCAAAAATGCAGCAAAGATTTAAAATTAGTTTTGTTCGTAAAAAAAAAAATATGATTGTGAGAACTGACTGAAATTTTTGAGTCCATTGTGTCTAAGTTGTGTGGTGTAGGACATAAGTCTTCAGAATGGCTGTCTGCTTTTTATGATCCTGTACTTATCAACTTACTTAACAATATCAAAAAGGAACATACTGGAGGCCTCTGTGGTAAAATTATATTAAGATTCTGGGTTCTGATGCAGTGTGAACATATGGATTAAAACCTAAATGTAAATAAATTTTGTGGGTGTTTTTTTTTTTTGTCTTTTAGTGACACCTCCTAAATTTAAGTATGGAATAACTAGTAATTAAACAAAGCTCAGGTATATTTATTGGATTGCTGGTATCAGTCATCTTAGGAGACTTCGTGTTCATGTTTTTATGATTTTATTTACAGCTAGTAGGATAAAACACAATCTTTGCAAGTATTAGACACTTCTAAATCTTGAAGCTTCATTCTTGCTTCCAGAAGTTTAGCTACTCTTTTGTCCCTCCCTGCCATATGTAAATATTGGCATGTCCATATGTAAAACAGATTTTTTTTTTAAGAGTGATGGCAATCTCTGACAGTYCTGAGAATCTTAAAAGGGTTATAATAAACTGTGAATTAGGGTATAGAGAGATAAGGTGAATGGGAAGGAGAAGATTATATGACATACATTAGGTCTAGTTTTGATAATATGGTAGGTAGAATGGACCAACATATCATTTTTCCCAAAAACTGTAAAGTGAAACTYTGTTGGTTTGATATTCTCTGGATAGTGCCTCATCACAATCTGCCTAATACTGAATAGACTTAAATRTACCATACTAAGTGGAAAAATTATTGAGTTTTATTGCAAAAGCAGAAGATGCCAGAAAAGTAGGTTCCGAGATGGATCAGGGAGCATTTTCCAATCTGGTCTGGTTGTCATATCCCTAATAAAGTTTCTTGCACGCTTTTCTGAAGTGTATCGAAATGCTAGATTTTGAGAAAGATCGAGATGGAACACTCCTCCAGCTGACACATGAGACTAACCTGCTGCAGCAAGTGGTATTTTCTTGTACTAGCTTTTTAGAGTGAGTGAATATAAATAAGTAAAGTTCAATGGAAACTGCACAAACAAGCTCTAAGATCGCCGCACTGCTTCTGGGCTCCTCTGGCGCTTTTACCAGTAGGTAGAAGTTCTCCCTCAGGCCATTGCATCAAACCATAACATCCTTAGAAGTACATCCGATCCTATCCCAGGGGAAGGACGCTGCTGTCAGGTGTGACAGCACTTGCATTATGCAGATGAAGACAACTAGGTGTTTGCTAGAAGTACATGTCTTCTGTTGACAGAATACCTGTGAACAAACAATTTTTTTTCAGCTTAGCTTGTTAGTCACAGTTACTCYCCAGAACCCATTTTAGCTTTTTCCATTGTAATTTATGGATTGGCTGTGTGGATTTCAGTGTGAGTTTAAGAATTAAGGGCAGCTTTTGCTGCATGGTTGTTTACTTCTGGTCTCTAATTAGGTGAACTAAGCTTCCATGAGTGGAATAACCATCCACAGAAAGCCACTAAAACTCTGAAATTTTCAGGGAGTGGAAGGGATTTGAGGGAACTAGAGAGTTTTGGACATTGGCCTAGCATTCAGAAAAGACTGATATATTATAAAAAATAAGTGGGCTCTACTTGCCTTAGAAAATAGTACTGTGAAGAAACTGAATGATCTTAGTCTTTCTGATACTTTTAACTAGTCGTCTTATACACACTTTTAAAATGTTGCCCAAACAAAATTTCCTTTGGTGATTTCTTGTGGAAAATAATAGTCTTTATTTCAATTGCCATCATTTTAAAGATACCTTTGAAGTATTTTTTTCTAGTATTCCTGCAATGTAGCTTTTCGTTTTAGCTTGCAGATAACATAGTGGCACCCTTAATATAAATGCAACATTTTCTTGTGTTTGTGCATCTGAGGTTAGTCCATTACTTCCCAGCAACAGAAGGGTTGTTGCTTCTTTCTTTTCCCCATTCCCTTTCCTTCACCTGTCAGCAAGGTTTGCAGGAGCTCAAGAGGAGAATGGGCATTCTTCATGTCTCAGACTATCCTGCTTATAAAAATAACAAATATACATAAAACTTTCTCTACGCAATGAGAAAGCCACGTTTCTAAAACTTCATCCATACTCAAAGGTTATATTTCTTTTCAAAATTCAAAATCTATTTGACCACTTTTTAACCTTAGATAGCACGCTGATTTTAAAAATGCACTCTAAGACTTTACAGTTCTGGAAGTGTTAATTTTCTCATTAAACTGCTTAAAAAAACAAACAAACAATAACCCCCACCGCCAACTCTAAGGTCTTCAATAAAAGAAAAACTCCCTGAAAGCTTAATTTGAGAATACAGGAGAAATTAAAAAAAAAAAWWKRAAAARGRA
>PTEX01000119.1:326676-377611 GCA_003342815.1 Eudromia elegans
TKRRGKTTTTTKKTTTTTKKTTTTTTTTTTTTAAAGTATCTACAACTTATGAAGTGATATGATTCTTTGGAAGAGCATGACTGTGTATAAAGACAGTCAATAAATACCTACGATATGTCATCTAATTAGATTAAAGTTGTGGCTTTCATAAAAAAAATATGAATGATGACTATATTTGCAAGAAGATTATACAGTATATACAGTCTGCCAAAAGTAGATACGATGACAATATTTTGAAGATCTATTTTTCTAAATGGAAAAAAAAAAAGAGTTGCGTGGCTTTAGTTTTTTTGTATTCTACTCTTCTGAAATTGCTAATATATTGCTAATCATAAATTGAAGGTGAGAAGGGTATAGTGGGGTAAAAATATGTGTATTTTTTTTTTTTCTTTTCTTGAAGACATGTGGAATTCTGCTACAGTTACAGCAAACCAGGAGGTAAAGTGAAATGTTCCTCCCATGCATTTTTAGTTCCTTTCATAGAAAGCAAATTGTGTACAAGAACATGTTCATTGAAATATATTATGCCAAGGAGATGGGAAGAGTTGTCATGCAAAATGTCATTTAACAAACCCAGAGGAAGCTTGAGATAATTGCTATGRACAAATTGGTATGGGGAAAGTATTACATATTTATGGTTTAAAAAAAGCACATACAAAAAAAAATTTTACTCAGTTTTGCAAGAAAGAGAACTTGGCCATTTGCCTTTAAGTAACTTACAAAATCAATTAAGTAAAATATGTTTGTTTTTCTTAGTATAAGCAAAAGAAAAAACTATGTAATTTCTTTTTGCAAAACTGACTCTTCAAACAAATGAAAACAACCCATTTAGGTTTAAATAATTTGCTTTATTTAAAAAAGCTTTCTTCAGTCTTCAAAAACTCCACATTCAGCAGCAAAGCACATTTCTGTAATAAAGATCTAGCTATTTTCTTTATCGCTATTATTTTTGCTACCTCTAGCAAAAGAAGTCTAGTGTTTAAGGTAGTAAAGAAATAGTTACATCGATAAGTCTTTTAAAAAAAGTCTTCCAAGCATTCCTTACACATTGGGTATTTCAAGCAGGATTTGCTGCCGGCATATAATCATAACTCATGTAAGTGAAGGCAGAAGCAGCTTTTCTTTTAAGAAAAGACAACGATGATCATTTTAAAAGTTGGATTCTGAGAGTTTTCCATTGCTGAATTGGAAAAGTCAGTGTTTCCATCAAGTCCTTTCATTGACTGAGGACTGGATTCACACTATGAAACATACGGTTAGACTACCTACTAATTTCTGGATGGATAGATGATAGATGTCCTTCTTTAGTCAGCATAAGGGACAATTCACTTTTTTCTAAGATTATCAGATTCTGTGAATTTTTCGTCCAGTTTTAGCAATTAACTTAGACAGTGCAAATCTGTAATTTTCCATTATGGATCTACTAGTTTCTTTATTAGGGCAATTTGATTAAATGTTCCTCTTTAATACATTCTTTGGCGACTGCTAATAAGACAGCCTCCAACTTAAACTTAACCAAATTGTTTTAATACTAACTAAGTTAGCTAAAAGACATTTATTGTTGCCACTTCTTATTTGCTGGCTAACAAGGACTGATGATGGCATTTCATTACAGAATTGTTTCATTTGTGAGCCTCAGTGTGTGAGGCAGCTGGAGAGGAGAGGATCCAGGGTCCAGGTACGGGGCAGACTGGGTGTCTAAGGTCACTTCCTGATGGACACTTCCCTGTGTGAGAGGGATGTGGGATCATGGAGCTGCAGCTGCTTTGCCTCTGTTGAGTTACCTCCATTCAAAAACCCTGATACCTTCCACCTCCGATCAATTGACATCCTTCTATGTCTAGGTTGCCAGCATCTCCCCATAGAGCTCTCATTTGTGTTGAGTTAGCCGGGAGATCCGTCTTCAGTTAGCAACAGTCAGAGAAGCAGCAGTCAAAGTAATGACGATCAGGATCTATATAGCCAGGAAAACRTGTATTTTCCCATACATTTCTTCCCCTCTGCCCCACACCTCCTTCACTAACCCTACATTTARTTTATTCCATTAACAAAGAAAATGATACTCAAGATAATTAACTTCATTCTTGATACACGTACTCGAATAAGAAGTTTACCAGATAAACCTATGGATTTCTACCAGAGATTCTTAAGAAATCTCCATTTCTTGGAGTTCCTCTGTTCCAGACACTAGGGCTATAAGCAGCTTTGACTACTCAGGCAGAGCCTCATTTCAGCATGTGCTGGATCTGTCTGCAGAAGAAAAGCAAATTAAGGAAGGCCATTCACTTAGATTAAAATCAAATCCTACAATATCACTTTTTTTAGGAAATATGTATACAAAGATATAATAATAAACATYTATTCTGTACCCATTTGGCAAATTGCTGGGTATTGATGCGTTTAAATCAGGGCCATTTACATGAGCAATGAACTTAATCATAAAACTGAAAAAGCTGATTTAGGCCTAGAAATAGAAATCTGTAGTCTTCTACTTGGAGAAAGAATCTTTATTTCTTCCTAGAAAGCAGAGGTGGATGCACATTTTAAAGTCAAATGACAATGTTTTATTAAAAAGATGTAATTTGCATGTTTTAATATTGATGAAGCTATTTTTGGTTCTGTTACATAAAATCATTATGTGTCAGAATATGCAATCCAAAACTACATTAAACTGTGAGGAAAACCGCTATGTTTGTACCTGTTGGTATTATCTTAAGTAATTCAACATGTGTGCAGACTCTTCCATATAGAGATATGTGAAACAGGAATATTTGTAAATTATGTAGAATAAATATACCTATATGAAGAATGCATAAGGGTAAACTGGCAGCAAATGCCTCGCAKAAAAATTTCCTGACATCAGGGAATTCCTGCTGGTGATAAGACACTGATCTGAACAGACATGCATCCATATAACAGAAACGGAAAGGGAATATAAGCCTTGCCTTTACTATTCCAATAAATAGGCATCTCTTCCTTTCCTTTCACAGAATCACAGACTGGTTGAGGTTGGAAGGGACCTCTAGAGATCATCTAGTCCAACCCCCTGCTCCAGCAGGGACACCCAGAGCACGGGGCACAGGGTGGCACCCAGGTGGGTTTTGAAGATCTCCAGAGAAGGAGACTCCACAGCCTCTCTGGGCAGCCTGTGCCAGGGCTCTGTCACCCTCACAGGAAAGAAGTTCTTCCTCACATGGACATGGACCTTTCCCTAGCTTTCATCAAACAGAATACTTGAGCAAAAAAACACTACAGCCTTTACCCTCCTTACAGTAATCCTCTTCTAGGATGCATTCGAAGTCCAGGATGACTTCTTGGTCTTGGCCTCCTTCAGATCTATTCTGTATTCTTTATATTTATATTCTATTATATATATAGATGAATTAGTTTGTGAAGGCAAAGATTAGGTACTTCTGTCTACTGGCACAAGTGCAATCTCAAAGGATACTCCCATGCTTATAAGCATCTATTGCGTGCTTTAAGCCTCTTATTTGACATTTAGATTGTGAATGAGCCACGAACATCTCACTCTAAAGGGAAATATGCTTGGGAATGCATGTGTTCTGCATAGGCTTTCCTTGCATGTCACAGGTCATCTTTTTTAACTCCAGAGAACATAACCTAGTGCTTATACGAGAAACACCTTACCCAAAGATGGATTTCTTCATCATTGGGAATCTTAGAGTAACTGAAATGAAAAGTCATTTAAGCTTTGGATCATAAAATTTTTGGTATAAGTACTTTTTTCCCCATGTATTTAACTGATCTTAATTCATTAACCTGAATGCAGACTAGAATACCACACAGTTTTCTCTACAAATATAGTGATTCATTGCCATTTGTTCTTCTGTATTCGGGTTCCTGACAGGGAAGCTTTAGTGTTATCATTAAGCACTGCTTGATACCCGTAGCAGTGTACATCTATAAGCAGGAAATAGCCATCTGTTTCTATAAATAACATTTTTTTTTTCTTGTGTTGCCTGTATGCATTGGTCACCAAATGTATATATATATCTGATGTTAAAGAGAAAAATGCTAATGGTTTTACTCTGAAGCAGTGCAAGAATTGAGTAAAAYTGTTGAATTATTGCTAATGTCTATGGAGATATAAAGAAACATTTTAGTGTTTAGAAACAATACATTTTTAGGGGAAATATGAAATAGAGATAATGATCACTTTGTAATAAACTTGGAAAAAAAATCTGAATTGTAATTATCATACTTTTAGGRGAAAAACAGCACTTCCAGGGACATACGTTACCCATTTAATAAAACAATGATTAATCAAAGCTTTTGGGCACTTGATCCTATTAAATTACTAGCATTCAAAATGTTTCTGTGACTATATCACCATCAGAATTTGAACTGATGCGTGCTTTAAGCCTCTTATTTGACATTTAGATTGTGAATGAGCCATTTGAACCTGATATTACTGCAGCAAACCTGGCACAAAAATTTTGTCATGAGTTGTTTTTGTCATGAGTTGTTTTTGTCATGAGTTGCTGAGCTTGGGGCCGGGGCAACCCCACACAGGTTAGCTCTCCTCTGGATGTGAGGTCAAAGTGAGGTGAAATAAGTCCCAGGGACAGTGTGGGTGTCCCATGGCAGGACATTCAGGACCTTTAGGGGTCCTCAGGACTCTGAAAATGGGCATGAACAACAGAATGTCTTTTTAATTACTAGAAGGGTCCCTGCAAGAGAGGATTTTGACATCTTTTCCAGATGTAATGATTCTCTGATTGTATGATTCTATGAATGCAGCTTTCTAGAGGAATAGTACGTCTTCAAATATGCACCTGCCTACACCTGCAAAGCCAGAAAGACAATATGGATATTATAGTGGACATTTATTTTTGAAGTAAGTGAAAAGCACATGGAGTTTGACAGTTGGATTTTTCAAAAACCATGCACTAGCTTTTTGCAAAAATCCATGTGGACTGCATGTTATGAAACATGTTAAATTACAAAAACTTCAGTTATGAAAACAGCTTAAAAGTATTAGCAATTGGTGATAAAGAAATGTCCGGAATTGATATAACGAATTTCAAACTTAGAGCTCACTAGCAAGTTCAATATGCTATTTATGAAGTGCTCTGTAGATCCTGGCACATTGTCTGACTCTATTTAATCCATTACTTCTAGCTGTCCTGAGGCCTCACTTCCACAGTCAGATCATTGCCTGTCTGGGAACTTCCTGAATAAACAGCCATACCACTAGCTTTATTTCTCTTTATTTCTGCTGGGATTGGTACATTTCCCTTAGTGTTGTAGCTGTCCATTTGCAGGTGGCTAACACTGTAGAGGTATTACTTACCTCTGCTCTTTGTGCTATAACATTTTGCCTTTACTGTTGTTGTACATCTGCAAGTTCCTAGCTACCCTGACATTAATTTCTAACACTGACTTTCTATTTTTTTCCAAAGAAAAAGTGTCAGTAATGACCATYTATATTTCATTCATGCTCTGCTTTTATTTAAAATAGCTAGATATGAATCTGAGCTGACTATATAATCTTTGTCATAGCTATCATTACTTTCACTAAACCTTTTTACATTGAAATAATGGAAAGCAGTATATAAACTGTACTTTGTTTAAATGTGAATTTTTCTGAAGGTACATAATCTAAAAATAAAACAGTTGATATGCATAATCTATTTACCAAAATATTTTAGCTACGCTATCTCTGGAAAGTGAGAATAAAAGGTGGGTATTTTTTTCTACAAAAAACAACCTCTGCCTGAATTCACCTTAAATTCATCTTGCAAATCTAATATTTGTTATGTCCTTTTTCTTGGATAAGCACAAGGTTTGAAAATATTGATCCAATATTGCTTAATGATGACAATAATTAGTCTAATAGCTAATCTTGGTTTCCTGTTTAAAAAATAAAGCAAACAACTCTCCTGACCCCACGTCCATGGTTAAGACTAGCCTCTCATTTTCCGACATTCTGGGTAGGCTTTTTGCAGTACCATGGTGAGCAACAGTGCAATTTTGACCATGTTCTGATAACCGTGCTAATAACCCTTTTGCCAGAAAAGGGGCGATATATCTTATCATACTCTCAGGTCTTAAACACTTGGGGCCTTTTTAGTGAAACATTTAAGTTCCTTTAATGTTTTATTTAGAATCAAATCTTGTGCCTATTGGATATCTCTTTTGAATGTTTCTCATATAGCTATTGTAGGGGATAAGACTAGCAACATGTTCTTCACCCATTTTGCCACTCTGTTTCTATGCCTTGTTTGTTGCGACAGGACTATGACAATGTGCTTTGAGCTTGCAGATGCCCCCTAGACAGAATCTAACAGCTATGGCTCTTCTAGTGTTCTTATTGAATGCAGTAGCTAGGAAATTCAACCTGAATAACAAATTAACACCTAAGAGTGTTTTTTGTTGACTTCACAATCTACTTTACTAATAGCACCTACTGTAAATCAGCTGAATATCAAGGAAGGTTTCATTCATCCTTCCCAGATACCCTCTCTGGAAGTTCGCACAAATTGCATTCTCCTTTTTTACATATCTATTTATTATGGGACTTCATACTTAACTAATATATGTTTTTGAAAAATTACTATTCGCTTTCAGACTAAAGTTTTTTCAGCCAAAGTATTCTGTACCACAATATTTCTCAAGAAATATGTAGCACTTGCAATAATTATTTTCAAAAAGGCAGAGAGAGAGAGTGATGCTGAGAAAATGTTTTCCTATAATGCAAGTGGTACTAGATTTTTCTTTCAGTAGTGGTCCATTAGTAGAATGTGTAAAATACATGGGATGCATTCCTTGTTGATTAGAAAACGTAAGGACAACTACTTAGTTAAGTAGAGAAAATAGCAGGAAATTTATTTGCTTCCATTAAGAATTATTTTTTGCTTCTTGCTTCACTCTTTAGCAATATTTGGTTGATCTGAACACAGAGTTGGAGTCTGGGCTGCAATTACCTTTGTGTCAGAGATGTGAGTGAAGACGTAAAAACAGGATCTAGGCGTTTCTGTGTTCATCTAGATTTTTGATTAGGAACTATATTTGGTAGATGTAACATACATCATTAGCAATTTTTATAGAGTATCTGGGTAAGGCAGGCATTTCCTCACAATATAAAATTTGTAGTAAAATGGGAATATAACATGCCATAAAAGCATCACTATTTTCTAACCTCTTCAAATCAATCTAGAATAAGAAACTGTTTTCTGTTCCAAATATTCTGAACAACCACTGCTCACATACTTCACTTAGCCACTCCAAAGGCCAGAGCTGCACTTGAGGATTATGTTAGAATCCACAGAAAAGCCTTTGAATTGCAAGCTTACACATAAAAATTTAAGCTGAAAAGAGACTGASTGAGTGCATTTAAGTATAGAGGAATTCAAATAAGGATCTGCGATTTCAARGAAAGCAGGACGACAAAACTTGTCAAAAGATAAGCTAATTCAAAGCAAAATCATTTAAATGTACTATCTTATTTAAGCACTGGCACATGCACAAAATCTATGTGCAGTACTAAAGAATATAAACATTTTTSTATGTAAAGAATATCTTTAGATCAAGATTAACAGCTAAAATAAAGTTTATAGTTTTATTTTGGTGATAAAATTCACTTTTTTATTATTAAGTGGTTTTAACAGAGCTTTGTCAGTTTGATTGTGAAGATATTGACAAGTCAGTTCAGCATCTTGCCTGCTTTTTTTTTTCTCATGCATTTTCATGACAAAAATCACACTTTACTTACCTGAAAATCTGTAAACATATGYTTAGGCCACGGTTCCCATTTAGATAACAGAGTGAGCACTTACTTTCAGCTTCTAGTGGTTTTGGTAATCTACCAGTTATGGATGAATTTAAAAAAATAAAAAACAAACGCACAAAAACAAAAGTCAAAGCTATGCTGTTTTGAGAAAGGAAACTAGTGGAAATTTATTGTAGACAATGAAGGAAAGAGAGGGAAAGGCATGATTAATTATCATTAAGGCATTAAAACTTGATCATATACACAAAATATTCCACATKTTTTACATTAGAATATTAAAATGGTGGCCTTTATAGATATAAGTAATAGTTATTTAAGCCTGTCCCACAGGAATTTTAATTAAATCTCCAAATCCAGAAATCATGCAAGTTTAAAGCTATATTACAATTAAGTAGACTATTCTGATCATCTGAACATTTGGTACCCTGTTTAAGTATAATTTCTTTTTGAAAAGACATTTATCAGGCCAACAGCTGATTTAGCAATGTTATGATCTAATCATACAGTTTCATGAAATCATGATTCTCCACTAGGACTAAAAAAAATAAAAGGAAGTCTCTTGTGATAAAGTCACAGTAAAAAAAATGAAAAAGCTKACTTTCTGTATTTGTAATAGTTACAGTTTTCATTATAAATATCAGTTTTGTGGGTAAGTATTACTTACAGCAGTATTTATAAGACAAAAGAGAGGATTTATTTCTGTAACAGATTTTAAAACAAAGTGTTGAATGAGTCTGAGCATTGATTTCAAAGTTCTGTATTTTGTAGCTGTTTTTAGGTACATATTAACATATATATACTAATGACTTCAAAAGAATTTCTTCAAATCGCTTAGATAATAGAGGATTATTTTGAGAGGATGTTAAGGAAAGACGCAGGTGAATATAAATCCACATTGACAAGCATCCTTGGATAACTCTCTTACACATAACAGCAATAGCAAAAAACTGTGGTCTGTAGCACTGACGGCAGAATGGTGCTTCAGARTTTTCTACATGCAGGGCTTAAGGAGTCACATAACTCATTTTTAATTCTTGACACTCAGTTCTACTTGGGCTGTGCTCAGGGCAAATGACAGGGGAAAGTGGATTACAAGAAATAGCAAGCAAATGTACATTTGGGGGATAATGAAACAGTTTTAATCGTGTGTTCTTTTATGAAAAGAAAGAAATACCACAGAAATTCAGTGAATCAGTTGTTAGAATTTCAGTTTAACAAATAAATGAGCAATGCTTTCCTAAACACCACTTCACTTTTAAGTCACATTCATCATGATCTATGGCTCCTGCCTACAGAGTATGGAAACTAAGAATAAATGGATCATTGCCATACCTATTGGTCTGGACAATGAGTAATAGCCACATTTTGGGAGCTGTTTGTACTTGTCTATTTAGAAAGTACTTGATGTAGTGCCATATCCAGTATGCAGCACATTAAAAGGTGTACATTTTATTTAGATGCTGGARTATTTTAAAATTGCTTTTAGGTGAAAAAGCTTAGGATGTGGGATACTGAGCATATGTTTCCACCGGCAGTCTTGCTAGAAAAGTGAATTAAAACTCAGAGACCCACTTGAGTTCTGTAGCAATAAGCACAGTCCAGTAAATATAGTTAAAATGACTCATCATTTCAGCAACAGTCTCACTTTTAAGGATAATATCMATTTTAGGTGGAGTAATCCATCTGAGATGATGAAAATCATCAGTAAGGAGTTTTCTCTGCAAGTCCCAAGAGTAAAGAGACACACATGTGAATTTTATTGAAGAGGGAATGCTGCTGCATGAAAAACGACTCCTCAAGCAGAGAGCAGGTTCCAGGATGAAGCCCATGCTGTGCATCAGCCAAGGACGCTTTGTGGCAAGATGTTACGGCTCTGTGTGTGCACAGAGGCATGCATTCAATGCCACGCATGGTTCTCACCCTCTAAAATCCTTGTTGAAATACTCAAACTGTAATTCCAGTTTCATAGCGGAGGAAATGGAGGCTTAGAAAATCCAAGGGCCCTGTAGCTCAGTGAGTTCCTAATTTATCTTGGGAATGGAGGGAGGAGACAGTGGCTCACAACTAACTCCTCACAGTAGTAAAAGAGATTTGCACCAGTGCAGAGAATAAAATTCTTCTTTAAATATTTGCTCTATTAAATCACCCTTAACAGACCTTTTGTAAGTCTATATGATTTGAAAGGTGATTATACCCCATCACTTTAAAAGTTTTGTGGCAGAAGTACTTTTTTTCTTTTTAAACATATAATTTAACTCCAGTGTGCACAGGGTGTCTTCCCCACACTGAAAACAAAATTGGAAAGTGCTCTGATCTGTCAGTATAGACTGCTACTAAGACTTGAAAATTAAAGCTTGTATAATCAAAGCCTTGGCAGCACCAGTGATTGCCTTTTAACCACGCTCTTCTTTTCATGCATTGACACAGACATGCCTTTCAGCTGCTCTTCAGCTACAGCTGTGTGCACTTGTATTGATAAACTTATCAAATAAATTCAAGCAAAATTGACTATCAAAGGGAAAGAGATAAGTAAAAAACACTTTTCTATGGAAAACAGAAAATGAATGGAAAAGAATTGGAAATCAAATATTTTTAAAATTGGGCCAGACCAATGCAAATATTATCTCAAGTGGACAATAGCACTTGGTAGGGAATGCAGTTGTAATTAAAATCTGTATTTATTGAACAGCTTTCATCTATTAGACATTTATAAAGTACACAGGCTATGTGGGAAGCAAATAAAGTTGAACATGCTTTTATTATTATATAATACCTTATATAACATATAGTTTCTACAGACCTAGTTGACTCACAAAGTGCTTGCATTCTGTCATTCTGCAAAAGAGTCAGATATCGGCCACGCTTTTCTTGGTCTGATCATCTACCACACAGGGGCTGTGTTCACTGTCTCACTGTGTGTAGTCACCTGTCTTGCCTCCCACCACTTCTCTGCTGTTTGCACTCGTTGGAGAATACTGCAAAACAGCACACCTCACTTCCAGAACTGTCACTGGAAATAAGTTTGACCTCCTTAAAATGAGAATCCCTTCTGTTTGGGCTGTCTACCTGGTGCTATTTATATGTTGCAGACATTTCCTTACATACGGTCAGGGCACTAGAGTTGCAAGACACTTAGTGGCCTCTGCAGAGATACCGTAGGTGGAGGAAAGACAAGCACTGGCTGAATAGTTTGTCCAAGTCTTATGCCTGGAAAATGTTACAAGAAGTAGTCAAGATTAGTATCTTAATCCCTCCAAATATGATCAACATAAAAATAGATGGACCTACAGAGCGCTTGGATAGCTCTTAATGAACTTCTTCAGCTTATTTGGATGCTTAGCTAGGACTGGAAGAAAGAGATATTACAGCAGCATGTATAGGATCCTCCCACAATGACTTCAGACTACCTGACAAGGAGAAGATACTGAAGACACAAAGTTAATCTGCTTTTGTTCCAGTAGCTAGGCAAAGAGCATGTATAAAGCAGTAGAAGAAAATGCACCTTGATGGTTATTTTTTAAAGAGCATCTGTTTGCAGCTGCTGATAAAAAATACGTCACAGAATGGATTAGGAGGTGAGGTAAAGCTGGAGTAGTCAAAGTTGTATGATAAAAATGTTACAGAGCTGCAGTTTTTTCAGCAAATTTAACAGCTACATATGTGGTAAAGCTTAGAACCCAGCAATTTCCTGACACAGCAGTATCAGACCAGATGATTGAGGTGGCATTGTGTTGAGTCAGTCTACGTTCTAGTTGCTCCAAGTGCCCAGACCTGACTTTGCTAGGGCAGCCTTAGGTAATTAAACCTTGACAGCAGGCAGTTTTGTTGCTGTTTATTCAAATGAGCTGCCCAAAGAGCCTTTGGTGCAGTGCCTGTGCTTCAGCAATTAATTTGTCACTGTGGTTTGGTGGCATGAGCACTGCGAAGGCAATCTGACCTAGGAAGAAGATGGAAATGCACAGCATTGATCTGAAAGAGGCACTTTGGAGCATTGCTGTCATTTGGCCAATCAGGAGGTGGCAATCATGTGTCAGGGCTGCTGAAGGTTGGGGACATTATTCAGAGACTGTGTTTGTTCAAAGTCAAAAGGAAGGCAGCAAGAGCATGATCTATGTGTGTTTGCACAGATGTGGATCTCAGATTATATTCATGGTACACAGCTGGCCTAAGCTAGATGTAGTCACTCTTTCCTAGGGTGAAAGGGATGCAGGTACAGCACTGAGCAACTTCTTCTTCTGTGTGATCTATAAGCTGTGTCAGGCAGTGCTTATGAAAGAGGTCCCAGTTCCCTCTGGGAGATGATAGATTTGTCTTGCCTTGTTTGTTCTTTATCTCCTGGAGCAGGGAAGAACATTATTCTGGTCTGGAAGAGGTATTTCACCATCATGCTGCAGTGTTTGCCGCCAGACTTTCCGGTTTTTACAAGTGTAATGATCTAGAAACGTCTGGGATTCCAGACCTCCTAAGGATGCCTCTCTCCTTCAGTGCTTAGGAATAGGATGGCTCCTTCTCAAGTCTCAAGAAGCTTGTTAGCAAAATACAATTTCTGGTATTGTTCTAGAACAACTTATTTTAGTGAAGGTTTGGACAAGATAAAAGAAGTTTATGTAGAGGAGTTACAGAGGAGTGTGTTTGGGGAATGAGAAGGTAACATTTTAAGGTAACATTTTTTTTAATTTGTCCTCTGGTAGAAAAGAGACTTATAAGAGTGTTCACTGCCCTCACTGGATTTATGCAATTAAAACAATTGGTAAGAGCTTCCCTATACACTTCTGAGGCCTGTGGAAGTTTAGAGAGAAATACTTGTTTTAAAATAGTAATTAAAAAGAACTGTCATAGCTGATTGCCTCTGAAATGTCCATACTCTATCTCTTCTAGATCTCTGACCTCCATTTTATTTTAGTAGAGCATTTTCCATAAGCTATTGTTACATTCCTATCTTGATGGAATTCTGATGGGATTAGTCAGTATTTCGGAAAAGTCTTAATTTAATTGAGGCTGGGACTTTTAGTTTAGAAGTTTTGTTGTTGTTGTTTATTTTTTTAATAGTAGTTGCCTTGACTGTAGCCTTCTGTTACTTAAGCCAAAAAAAAAAAAAAGAGCCATATGTAAGGTACACCTATACATTTGTACTCTAGAACAGGAAAGGCCCTCTAACCTTATGCCAATATTCAGATGTTATATATGGATTTTGCATAACATTCATATTCTGCAGAATCATTCCCTGCTCTACCTAACATTGTTCAAATTGATCCATGGATAATTAAAAGCTCTTTGTAGGCTGTTTCCTGTCCTCACACTCCTCTCCCAATGCTGTCATGATGCTTTGGTACTTTGTGGATGCTCAGACCCTACAATTTGTTTATGTTAGGCAATGGGATCACTTACAAAAATAGTGCTATGATTCTTCTGGCTTTGGGCAGGAGCTGAAGTTGCTGGCCCTCTTTCAACCCCTTCTCCTTAGATAACTATAACAAAGAGCTTTTCAAATACTGCTTTTCCAGATATTTGCATTCCAGCCAAATATATCATGGGACCAAATATTTAATAAATCCCTAAAAACCAAGGAAGTCAAATATCTCAGCAGGGATCTGTGTGGAAGCATGGTTACTGTGCTAGATAAGTGGCAATAATCTCACGTGTATGCAAAAGGAAATCTTCTTGCTGTAGAAAACACCAATAGTTCTGATTCTAAAATAAGGATTTTATGTGATCTCCAGGCACTCCAGGATTGGGAATACAAGAGCAGCTTTGGAACATGCACTAGTTTTCTAGACAGTTGCTCCAATTTGTCTTATGCCCAACAGGGTTATAGGATGAAAAAAAAAGTGGATGAAAAACAATGTAATTGTCGTTATCAGTTGTCCAAGAGGCTGGAGAATTGCCCCCCTGAAATGCTCCAATAATGAGAAAAAGGTTAGCAATATACCAGCTTCCTCAACTCCCCTTAGTTTTCATAACTCCTCAGTACTGTTAACAAAGGGCAAAGGAAAGTCAGCTCTCACTACTGAAGAAAGCAGAGGAAAATAATCTAACACACACACACACACAAAAAAAAGCCAATAAACCTTTGGAAAAAAAATAAGGGGTATGGTAGTTTAAGAGCATTGACAAAGACCTTTAAAAATAAAATTAGAAATAAAAAGAAGTATGTCCTTGAGAACCAAAAAAACAAAATCTCCACTGCATTGTCTCTAGGTACATTCTTAACAATGAAGCAGGCAGTTCAGGTACAAGAAGTTGGAGAAGAAAATTACTAATACCTAGTTCTGTTACTAAAACTTTGCAGTAGAGTTTTTATTAATGCTTATGTCACCATAGACTTCTGGGACTTGCTCATCAGCCCTTCTTGCTTATCTTACACCATCATGCTTATCAAATAAGCTATTGCATGTGAAATGCTTTAGAACATCAAACTCTCAAACTCAAGATTAACAGCATTATGTTGGGATCAGGAAGTTAGAGATAAGTTTTCAAATGAAGTTACATGTACATCCTTTTTTTATTTTTTTTATTTTTTTTTTGCCTTGAGAGTCCAGTATTGTCAAGCTATGTGGTCAAGTAATGAATAGCCCGGCGTGAGCACCAAAGGTTTTGAGAGCCACATGGCTCCCTTTCTGTTCCCATCCTGACATATCTACAAACTCCCTCTGGCCACTTCATCCTACACATGCTGCTTACTGGCCATGCGTGGCAGATTTGTGATGTAACCCTGGATCCTTGGTACATTAGGCATTTTTCCTTTGAATGCCCTCTTGCCATGTCCTTGTYACGACCTTGGCAAAACCAGCTACTTCTAACTGGTTTCAATCACACAGGCAAAACTAAAATGTTGGACATCTGGGGCCACATTTCTAGTTGCTTTTGGCTTTCTTTGAATCACCTGACCATCAGYGAGAAATATGATAGCATCTGGATTTGGCTGTCCACCACTTAAGGGTGCTCTATGTCAATGCAGAGACAGAACAGCTCATTTGGGGCTGTGGTTTATATTCGTAGGGATGGAAGTGAGGAACGGATGGGCTAAGCATTATGACCCTTCTCTAATTAGTGCTGCAAGAGCAACATACAGTCTGCTATTCATTATTCTATTCTATTCCAGATTCCAGTCTATTCTGGTGATCAGAAAACAACAGCTATACCCTGAAAATAATGGATTTTAATGTGCTTTTCTATTATGCTGTTCTCTGCTACATTAAAATGCATCTCAACACAACAGAGCATCTGAGCTACAGTCAGTAAGTGCCAATTGTTCCAGATTTCTCTTCTATGCTACTTTTCAAACATCGCTGACACCTTTAAAACCCTCACCGAGGTGCTGCTAAACTGCTAAATCCTATTTTGTGCCAGCAGGTCCCAGCTAAGCACTAAGCCCTTCTCCCAGCTAAWGAGCTGCTAAGAGCTGTATCTAATGTTGGAAGCCCCAGTGATGCTGGGTCCTGGAGTTTGCAGCCTGAGCTGGAGACAGTCCAAGCAAAAAGAGATATCACTGCAAGAGGATAATAAATGTCTTATTTCCCAAGGTGCTCACTTGATCGAAATTCTAGTGCTTCAAGTATACACAAATATTTGTCTATGTTATGGACCCAGCGCACATTCAAAGGAGCTTCAGAGTTATGGTCATGAGACATATGTTATGATTAGTTACAAAGTTAGATGTTGGTATGGTTACAGAGATGTCCAACTTGTGGAATATACTCTCTGCGGACATATTCTTACTGGTTAGATTACTTCCCCAAACCCTGTGCTACAATGAGGGAAAAAGTCTTTCCTCTTTACTTAACAGATATAACTGAACAGAGAAGGAGCATTTGTACTATGACTTATACTAGCTAAGTATTTACAAATTCTGCTGGTGTCTTGTATTTACCTGTGATATTTTTCTGTAATGTGCATTACTAAAATCAAGAAAAATAATGGATCATATGTAATGTAATGGATACATTAATTAATACCAAGTTTAAAATCAATTCTAATAATATTTAGTGAGAACCTCAAAGGAATTTGTTTTAATCTTTTTTTTTTAGATGAATTAATGATGAGACAGATGGGAGATAGTCAATAGTATTATTTTATCATACTTTTAAAAAACATTGAAGTAGAATAAAAATCACTAGAGGCCAAAAGGAAAAAAAAGTTCATAATTTTCATAATTGATTTTCTCTGAGAAGGCCAAGGCAGAACATTTAAAGTTTACTGATACTTTCAAGTTCTTCTCTCTTATCCACCATAAGATGTCTTTTTGTATATTCTTTTTTAGTTTTGTCTTTGTTCTTATTTTGACAGATTTGTTAGTTCTTTTACCGAAAGGGACAATTTAACAAATATTAAAGGACTACTACCTCATCCCCAAATAAGCTGCATTTCTCTGAATTCACAGAATCACAGACTACTTGAGGTTGGAAGGGACCTCTAGGGATCATCTAGTCCAACCTCCTGCTCCAGCAGGGACACCCAGAGCACGGGGCACAGGGTGGCATCCAGGTGGGTTTGGAAGATCTCCAGGGAAGGAGACTCCACAGCCTCTCTGGGCAGCCTGTGCCAGGGCTCTGTCACCCTCACAGGAAAAGAGTTCTTCTTCACATGGAGACAGAATGTCCTGAGTTTCACTACAAAATGAAACCCATTACCYCTTGTCCTGTCACTGACCACTACCATCTACTGTGCAAGACAGCCCGATCTTGCGAGCATTTTTAATTAAAATCATGCCTCCATTTTGAACAACAACTTTCTGCTGGCAAACAACAGGGTTTCAGGGGGGCTGGGAGCTGCCAGAGATGATCTTTTCAGTGAGGCACATCCTCAGGTCTGCCTAAGATCTTGGTCTTTCAGGCAGTTTAAGTGTCACCTGATACATTTGAGTTGATCTCAAAGCACTGCCATTTCCTCTGTATACTCCTTAAGCCATTTCTGAAAATCAAATAGAGACCAGGTGGACCCTGTCTGCCCCACACAAGACATCTGGTGTTCTCGCAGCAGTATGTTAAGTTGGGGAAGGACATASAGCCCCTTCTTGGCCTGAGAATACTTCAATAAACAGCTCTTATTTCCTAGATATATGTATCAGTCCAGAAGGCCATTGAGAATATAAGAAGAAAGCCTAGATGGAATGAGGAAACAGTGAGCAGAGAAAATTTGGCTCTGCTCTCAGTGCTGGGAAGTCTTCCTGGGGAAGAGGGGAGGGTTAGGGAGTCCTAAATTCATATTCTTGCTTGAGAAACTGCTAGTACATTTTACATTAGGACTGTGAGATGAAAYGTGAGCATCATTAGGAGCAGGGAGCAGAATCCAGGGATCTGTAGTCACTGGCAGTAGCTAGGACCCTCATGTCYTTTCCTTTCTGGCAGACCATGGATTTTGTTCTAGCACATTCATTTTTTCCAGTGGTTCAAGCTAACAGCTGGATGAAGAATATTTCCAGGCATGCCCAATGACCAACATGCATGCTGTGAATTTAGAGGGCTGAGTCCAAACTATGGTCTGAAATCCCCAGATGCCCTGGGGAAGTATTATTACTACCGTACTTTGTGCAGATGGTGGCAGCTGCAGCTTCTGTTCTGTGTCTATTAAAGGATTTTTCTTTCTGTTTTTTTGTTTTACKGTGCAGGATCAGGACCCAGTACAGCCTTCTCTTTGTAATGTTTATAAGTTTCCATTACTCTTCTTCAAAATTAAAATTAAAGTCATTAGTCAGTTAATAGAATTTCTAATGTATTTTCTTTTTTCCCCAGCTAACCAAATTAATATCCCACATCCACAGTGCTGCCACTACATAATGATGTTTCATGTGCCCATAGTGAAAACTATTAGGCTTACACACATTCTGATGATGAGCTGTAACATGATTTGTTATATAGATACAGGAGCAGATTTGCCTATTTATATCTYTTTAGGAAGATAGAAAAACTGATTTAATGCCCCTATCTCCCTCCTTCTTTCCCAGAGTTTTCCTATCATGCTTGGTCCTCCTGTATTTCCTGGCTGTAATGAAATCCATATTATTTTTGATTTACTTCCCATATTTTATAGATTCCGCAGATTCCTTTGCAGCTATAAACAGAAGTCTTTTGGTTGGACAATTCTGCAACAGGTATATTGTTTTTGTCAGTATGCTTATCTTTTCAGAAGTGCAAAGTGTCTGCAAAGGTTGTGAAAGTCATTCAAARCTGGGGGAACCACAAGTTATTACAGTAAGAATATTCACATCTATATATGCCAAGAAAACAGCCTGGTTAAAAACAGTGGAACCATTTCAAAAGGGAAGTTACCTTTTACAGTTTATTTAGAGTAAATCTGTAATTTTGTCAGTCATTAATCTTTCCTGTCTCTAAAGGACTTTACCCTTATTTTTTGGAAATGTGTAACAGGACAGGATTAAAATGCATCATTTATGCCTAACAAAGGTCTGCTTATGGCACTCATCAGAAAATCTTTCTGCAAGTGGCTAAGGTGTCCCTTTGGCTTTTTTTCCCCTCCATTACCACAAATCTGTAATCACTTCTGAACAATCATTTACAGACATCTTACCAACCATCCAAATCCTTAGAAACAAACAAAGAAAAAATCTCATTGATTTTTCCTAGCATTAACTTCACTTAAATTTCAGTTTGTGAACAATCCATATACCTGGTTATATGATCTTGCCTATATAAATATAAAACTTAACTGGAATTCCAAGTGTAAAGGATATTTATAGGAATGTGGAGATTGAAATTCACACTAAATTTAGAATTAGTCCTATGCCTCTGAAATTGCAGTATGCTGAAGCCATTTATAATGTGCTGAGAATATAAAACATTTATAAGTAATCTGTAAGTAATCTGAATCAAAAGTGTGGCTTCTTCAGTTTTGCAACCAGGGTAGCAGTGTGTTTTTAGGATATGCATTTTAGAAATATATCCTCTCTGGTAAACATAGCACTGTTGGTCTCACTGTACTCTTTGAGACAGTATTCCTATAAAACAGAATAAGGTAATTCCATACATTACTGAAAAGTATCTTTTCCTGTTCAGTAAATCAACAAAGATTGCTCAACATGTTAAAAAAAAAAAAAAAAAAAGGTACTTTGATCTAGCACACGTCTGGGGAA
The DNA here is from genome assembly GCA_003342815.1 of Eudromia elegans. Taxonomy (NCBI): domain Eukaryota; kingdom Metazoa; phylum Chordata; class Aves; order Tinamiformes; family Tinamidae; genus Eudromia; species Eudromia elegans. The sequence continues at coordinate 345,519 of PTEX01000119.1, forward strand.
AACCTAAACCAATCTGTATGGTTACAACTCTTTTTAAGTGAGTGTTGATGTGCTTATACTATTGAAAAAGTGGAATACATTGATACTAGCTCGAAGATCTATCTATCCATTATTTCACTCATTTCTCCTGATTGTCAGTGAAAACTAAAATACACATTTAGCATTTTTGTTTCACTCAGCTTAAATTAGCCACTATAGAGAGATTCTTGGAACGGCATTTTACAGCCTAACATTTATATGACAGAAAATATTACCTGATATCCTGCCAATTCATTTTCTTTCTGAAAGTTTTCTTCTTATTTCTGATAATGACAGGAATACAAAACACAAATTATAGGAATCTGAACWTTCACTACTTTTAAAAATATAGAACTGAAATGGTCATTTGCCCTTCAAAGACTTAAGTGCTATTGAGAGTCATAGATTTTTAAAAAAMCAGAAGCGACCATTAGACCCTCTAGGGCGAGTTTCTATCCCAGGCTATTAAACTCACTGCTGAGCTTTGTACTGTGTTTCAATAAAGTCTCTCCCCAGAAATAAGCCTCCCATCTGGGGCTGAAGCCACCACAATAGAAACCCATTGATCGKCTTGGCAGGAAAAGAGTCACTTGGCTTTCATTTCCCAGATGGAGTCTGAGAGACCAGTGATTTCAGAACTACTTATATAAGGTGGAACGGGGAGCAGAGGGCTGGTTAGGAACATGGGACATGGGCTCCTTGGCTGAGATGCTGTGTGTTGCCTCATTGTCCTGGCATTGGGGAATGGCTGTTTGGACAGCAAGGGAATTACTCCCTCCGCGCTCCAAGGCTGTGTAGAAGTCCTGCTTGCATGCACAGAGAGGCGATTTCTTAGACCCTTCTGATCCCTTCCCAGGGTGTTCGTGCAGTGGAGAGCCTGTGCTAGTCCTACACGGGAACAACCTATTTCTGTGTTTTTCATATTAATTAATCCAAGTAAATTGCAAGTACTAGCTGCTTCACTACCAACCTCAAGCCTTTCCTAGAAACAGTGAAGAYGTCTCTCTGTATGAGAAATGCCAGCCAAATTACTACGTATTTATKCAGAATAATATAAATGTCAAAAGTTTGATCTAGTATTTTGTTATTATCTGGTATTATGGTAGTATCTTATCTTTTCCAGCACAAAAGTTGCTCAATTCAGTCAAAATTAATCTCTAAATCAAGCTATGTGCTTAGTTAACTTTATTTTTACCTAATRCAATCAGACTTTTGAAAGAATTTCACAGTTTGAGTTTGGAAGATAGTGAGCACTTACTAAAATCAAAATCATTGCAAAGTTAAAACAATTCTTCAGTTTTGAATCAGTCCATGTCACATGTTTAGACTATGCACTGCTTCTGGGTATGGTATTACAGATGGTCAATAAACTCCAACAAATGTTCATCAGAACTGCGGGTTGACGATTCAGGAAAGTCTGGATGCCATATAAATACTAATGCAGACAGCTGGTGAAATTGCTTTTCTGCAAAATTAAGTGATTGTCAAAAATATCGCCTAGGTTGAGCAAAAAATATTTTATATATTATTCTCTTTCTTCACAACTAAATTATGGCAATTCTAATAGATTCCTATATGCAGGTTTTCTTAATGACCCTGATGCTTTGCAATTCTGAAGGAGATTATACGTTGTTAATGTCACAACGCTACTAATTAGCAGAACAAATTTAAAAAGAAAAAAAAAAGAAAAAAAACCTGAACAAACAAAAGCTCTATTTAGAGCTGCATTGTCTTTTGCCATTCTGTGAGGTGACGTAGTGAYACCTGTCAAAGGTCATCCAGGAAAACATGTATCACAAGGCCAGTGGATATCTCTCTGTGTCACTTTAAATAGAGACTGTTACTGTTTGAGCTGAGCTACAAATTCAGTTCCCTGCAGTAATTTAGGATAAATGTCTTTAGATATCCTCATATATCCTGCTAGGTCAATTTGTCTTTTAGCACCAATTGAAGAGAAACAGTTTGTGGAGACTAACACCAGTGTGTATTTGAAGAGGCAATGCATTCACTTATCTCTACAGAGGTTATTAAATAAATAGTATTTTAGGAAAATACCTAAAGTATTTTTAGAAAATAAAAAAAAAAAAAAATTCTGCCACATGCAGAAAGCCATGATCTGCTCCAGGGTCATTGAGAGCCAGAGGTGCGAGCCCCTTCAGAGACAGGGCAGTTCTTACACTGAGGTTCAGTGATTTGTCTCTCTGTCCACTTTTTCCTCTCTTTTCCTCTGGTCTTACAACTGAAATACTTTCAGTGTTTTCTCAGATTTTCAAAGACCAGCTAAATACTTTTGGCACTGGAGAAACAGGGAAAAGCTTCCTGAAGGTGGATGATAATTTCATATTAAGAATTTGTGCTGAAGATCTTCCAGAGGTTCTAATGCATGAAGACAGCTTTTTTGTTGTTGTTGTCTGCCTGAAAGCTGTAGATTATAGTTTCTGAGTGTATCTTTGGTGTCTGTTGAAAGACTCCAAGGCCTCATTTAGTCACTTTGATCAAATCTTTTGACTTGTCTTTTTCTCAGTTCTTGGATTAATAAATTGGAGGTAATTTTTAATTATTTTTTTTAAAAAAACCACTGTTTTAATGAACCGATCTCTGTGCCAAGTATTACTTTATTTTTGTTAATGGCATTACATAGTACCAGTAGCACTTTCTTACAAAACAAACCACCTGAAGATGTTTTATATCTCTCTCTCTCACTGTTGCTGCAGCCCCACTACAAAACATTAAAATGTTTGCACTCTCTGCCAATTCATTCAMATAAAACAGGTGAACCTTATATCACCCTTTACTCTAGTACTATAATCATTAGTGTCAGCTCAAAAATCCACAGTTCCCACAGGCACGGTGTGATGTATAAGACCTTTTCTATCATTTTCTTATCCTAACCCTACTATACTTATGTTTCATCAGCCCTTTTAATCTTCTTTAGAGCAAACCTTTATTCCTCTCCACCAAAAAAAAAAAAGCATTTGTTTACTGTGTAGTTTGCTGCTTRTTGATTTTGTGAAATAAAACATTAATAACAATGAGGAAGCCGTGACAAAAAGTTGTGTGTGAAAATACAGATTGCTAAGGAAAATAGGTTGAAAYCTAGCTTGGCTTTATGTCAAGCTAATAAAAACCCCATCTTGGTTGCCCTAAGTTGGGATCCTTTAACTTTCTCATCTCTTTAAAAAATACTAGCAGGATGCTGAAAATAGTACTCTGAGTTTCAGTAAGATAGAGTTTTTGGTTTTCAGTAGAGGATGGTTTTAATYTTTTGTTGTTTGAAAAGATAGTATTTTCAATGTAAATTTTTTTACCACATATTCAAAATTATTCTCACTGAAGTTTATCTCGCCTAGTAATGATTTGGAAATAATAATGGTGGATTTTTTTACTGTCTTTTGTGGGAGGGAACCTGTGAGTTGGTTTATTGACTGTCAAAGGGGTCACAGTTAGGAAGTTAAACAATAAGGATGCAGATATAGCCTCTTCCTTTGCTATGTGTAATTCAAGAAAAAACGAAGAAGCAGATTTCATCGTATAACTCTGGTGTGACCTCATGAATGTACATATGTGCATTGAGAGAGGCTAGGGGGTATTGAGATCTGGAAACTAATTTTACACACCTGGGATATTTTATAACTCTTGAAAGGGATGTTCTTTTAAAAAAAATWCTCAAAATGGAAGCAACAAAACTGATTTTTTTTTTTTTCCCCAAAGGGACAGATCTTATTTATCCAATTTTTGCTATTGGCTGTGTGTTATGCATTTTATARGTGCTCATCACCTGAAAATTATGTTCATTTTAAATCTAAATACTGAGTGTGTCGGAATAACCCTGTACTGAGGTTTGTAAACACTGTCCATCTGATGGTTGCAAGGAACGGGAGGATGGTAAGTGTCCTGGGTGAGAATCACAGTTCATGAAAGCAGATGTGACAGTTTTGCTAGCTAAGAATCTGGTTGTTTCCTTTCTGTTTTTCATGCACACAGCTGGAATTGTGTTGTATTTGAACGATATTATTTGGGAGGCTACCTGAGCACAAGTATGTGATGACAGAGTGGTTCACAGTACATATGAAAAGTCATCTTAAAAACGTGRCTACTGATTAGAATTGTTTTCCAARCAAGTGCCTAGATTACACTGGACATTTACACACGGTGCTCATACTAAACAAGAAGTGCAGGAAGATGGTTTTCTTGTGAGGTGAGGTTTGCASTTAGTATGGCAAACTGGTGCTACAGGACACAGTGTGTGGATGCTGATGTACAGGCATTTTTCGTTTGTCTTTTATTCAGGGTGAAAGCTTATCTGTGTTAAGGCTGCTCTAATAGTATTGAAAATATCCCTTTGCTAGTGAGGGGACTATATAGTAGACAGCTTCTGTGGTCTTAGGTTAGGTCTTAGTTACTGGTTTATTCCAATCTCCATATTGAAAGGCAGTAGATACAAACACAGATTCTGTTGGCAAGCAGTCAGTTTGTTATCCACAGCAAGTGCATTTTTTTAAGCCAATTTGCCTGTTTGAGAAGTATGTTGGAGCTGACAACGTATTTATCCTTTGCTAATGAGTAAACGAAAAGTTAAATTTTAGGTCAGAGCTTTTGTATCATAGTTCAAACAATGTGTCTACTCTCTCAGTTTTAACCTATTTGAAATTCTGGAAAGGGGAGGTGTCTTTTTTTTGTTTCTTTTATTTCTATTTTGTTTCTTTGGCCTTATTTTGACTTATATGGGCTTTTTGGTTCAAGAGTTCAAACCCAAGGAGGTGAAAATGTACAAAGCCGCAGAGTTTTACTAAATGAGAAGGCATACTTGAAGTTGTTTCCAGARTTGAATTTTTGTTCAGTGCCCTAAGGAGCTATGCACAAGAAAGCAAAAAAGCAATATGGAAATCAAAGTGTGTATGTGGGGAAAATATGAGGTGAGTCTCGGTGTTTAACAAAGCCCTCAAATTCATGGTAAAGTTTCTCAGTAACCCATAGATTTACCTTCTTTTTTCTCTGTCATTCACATGTSCTCTTTTGACTGTGTTGTAGCTCCAACAGAAAGTTGTTGTACTCTTTTAATACCTATCTACAGCAGACTTGGTTTAGGAAGCTCTTCATGCCTCTGCACAGTCCACAGGTCCAGAGAGAAAGTGAGGAACACGCTACTTGGCCTTYGGGCTTTGGGAGCAGCTCTGAGGGCAGGGGGCACTGATTTTTTTCTTACTGAGGAATTTTGCAAAGCCTATTAGTCCACTTGGAAAAAGTGGATGCAATGGTATTATATCTAGGCCTGTGACTGAGTTGAATAGGCATGGTGATATTATAAGAAAATAAGGCACCCATTGTGTTAAAGTCGCTTTTCTTTTGTTTTTGTTTCACTGCAGGGAGCAGAAAAAGGACCAGCTTTTGAAGGACTGCGTGACCCACATGAGGAGGAAAAGATAAGCATGCATRTAAGTTTGAGACCACTTATTCAAAAATGTAATGCAATAGTCAGATACAAAGATAAATACACAAACAGAAAATTAGGAAATACAGCATGACTGCAAATGGAGAGAGTCTCCATTAGGCTCCCCACTGCACAATGTGAATATGCACCACAAGGTAAGTCCCAGAAGGAAATCAGTGCAAGCTAACCCTTTGATGATTCAYTGGCTATTGAATGTCACATTCATCCATCTAAAATCTCCACTTTTTGTCACCTTTGTGTGGTTAGACAAGCCTGGTTTATTTGGACCAGGCATTAATTAACCATGCATTAATCTTTCCAAGGGAGATGAGGCAGAAGGGTCTTACTAGCCTTTTTCTGAGCATTTTGCATATTCAGTGCGCCAGCCAGAAGAAACAGGTCATGCTCAGCACCAGCTGTGGCATCTGGATTATATTGATGAACCATGCAGTTGATTATTTGACATGTGAGGTAGTGCTAATGTTTTTGTGGAAATAGCTTTATTTGCAGACCTCTGCATCAGATCGATATTCATGTGAATTATTTAGTTGAGAACACCATGTTTTCTGCTTTTTTTTTTTTTCTGGCAGAATGCAAATCCTATATGCCGATGAAGTATTTTGCTTTGATCCAGAAGAAAGTTTCTTCTAAAATCAAAACTAAAATRTTTAATAACTTTTAAAATGTTAAAAAAAAGTTTATGGATTTTAGTCAGGAAGTCTTCATTTTATTTAAAACCATTAGCTTAATCTCAGTGTAACAGAGCCACATTAAAACAGAAAGCAAATATACAGCTTTGTATTATTGATTAAGGCCTCAAAAYAGTGAAAAGCACAAAGGAATGTGAATAATTGGTTGTAGTCTCTTGAGACAGAGCCAGTTCAGCCTTTTCATCACAAAGCTGCAGGGAACTGCAAAATGACTATACACAAATTATCTTCAAATAATCTATCAAAGGGAATGTCAGAAAAAGATCATGACAAATTGTATATGTTACCCCTTGGAAGCAGAATGAGTGGCTTCGAAGAAGCTGTCTTTTTTTTTTCGGTATTTCATCACTTCCATATAAAGCTTTTCTGGAGGAAGATGACAGCCACTGTGCCTTTGTAAATTCTCTAGTAGAGAGCTTCAGTGGTCAACGGAAGCAGCATGTAGACCATTTCTGTCCCCTTTTATTCCTCCAGAAGACCAGTGAACTAGGGAGAAAAGAGTCAGAAATGAAAAATGAAAGAGCAGGAGAACTAAGGAGAACACAGTCATTTAAACAAACAAACAAAAAAGGTTTATAATGTGATTTGAACAGAACACTTAAGTGAAAACTGAAAAATAAAAGAAACAAGGCAGGTAAACTAAGGATTGAAATTTGTCCACAAGAAGCAATGTTCTTCAGTGAGAGTGAAAAATATGGAGACTAACTGTTAAACGTTTTTTTTGGGGGGGTTGTTTTTGGGGTTTTTTTTTGGGTTTTTTTTTTKKTTTTTTTTTTTTTTTTTTAATGCCCGGACAGCATATGCTTTTGAGAGAAATATGTTTTTTCACCGTTGGAGATGAATGCATTTAACACCACCTTTCATAGCATGCCAGACATACTGGATAAAATCTTAAATAACTGATTAATTAAATGTAAAACTAAACTTAAATCAGGAGATACCTGATAAACTGTCACCTAGCAATTACATTTCCTATCATGTTTGTGATAGTCTTGGTTTCCCACTGAAAAAGAAAATAATGTTCTATAAAAATAGTTACTTGTTTGAGCCATATTGCATTTGATTTATAACCCAGTGAGGTATGAGAGTATTAAAGGTATGATTTGGCACACGCATTTGGCACAAGTCATCTAAGACTATTTCTTCTGACATGACAGGACAAGGCAATGTGATTTGTTTATTAACAATAATAAAAAAATTAAAAAAAAGCAGTTTACTATTACTAAATATAAAGCCATAKGTTAAATATAGAGAAATTCAGGGTGACAGGGGGAACTTTCAACATGAAAGCCTCCTATGCAATAAATGTTAGAACTAAAAAAATGTAGTCTTTAATAGGTAGAGAGAAAATAGGAAATAGAAATGAGAGAATGATTTTTACTTCCATGTGTTATATTAAGACATAAACCTAGGAATTTTTTGATACTGTCATGTTTAAGGGAACATAAGGAACCAGAAATGATGAAGATGAATACTGAAGAACCAGAAATGATGCAAAGAGCCATAAAAAATGAATCAAAAGATGAAGAAAATGCCTTATGCAGATTTAAWGAGCTTGAAATGTTCAGCATTTCAAAAAAAAAAATCAATAGGTTAGTTAAAGGGTAACATTACTTCCATACAATCAATTGTTTTCTCCAGATAGGCTATTTAGCTAGCATAATTATAGTTGATACCTGCAGCAACTGCATCTAAACTTGTTGGAAGTGCAGTTCTGAGTGCACTGGTGATCTGGGGTTCCTCACTGAGCTGTAAAAGGCCCTTTCCTTGTGGAGCAAAGCCTCACTGATATACCATACCGCTGTCAGCATGAACTTGAATTGAACAATCAACACAGAGAACATGTATTCTGATGGTCTCTTTAGGAGTTCAAACACAGTAAATTTATGCACAGGTGTTACTGATGGTATAATTCAGAAGCAATTGAATTTCAAAGTGTAAGTGAGAAATTAATCTGATCAACAGACCCTATATTACTGGTACAAACAAGATAAAAGAGGCGGTGGGGGGAAAGCAGCTCTGACTCAGAATTATGGCTAATTTTAGTAGGCTGAAAATTAGTGAAAAATGTGTGCGTGAGMTGGGGACCATCCTTATGAAGACAGCACAGTTTATATATATGCAAAGTGAAGAACGTTTTTAATCTTCACGGCTAAARGTGTGACAGGTTTATTTAAGACGTACTGGCAGTACACTTTAGCATCTGTACTTGCCAGCGGCATSAAGACTGTGTAGGGTAGGGGTTTTTCTGGTAATCTACCAAGCAACTCAGATGGTAATTTCTAATAAACATATTTTCAGATATAATTCCTACACATTCACATTTCAGTGGAAGTGTTAGACATGATCTTTTTCTTAGGTTAGATCTAGACAAGTTGGTATGTTTTGTGTCTGTCATCAAAGCTCAGGTGCCCCAAACTGACAGTGCAGTGGATCAGGATTGTGTCAAAATAGTGTTTCAAGTACAAGTTATTTCTAATGTGGGGTGAGCTAAGAATAAGATTGTATGCTTAGCCTTGGCTCCCCACTTGTTTTGACCCTAGATACACAGTGATAGATAAAGCTAATAACTGGTAATGTTGGGCATTTGGCATAAGAGCTTGTGGAAATATTCAGTATCAGAAGGAGCACATGTATTTTAACAAACTGGAACAGAAGACAATAAGGAATGAGAACCAGAGAGAGGYCTATTATATGTCCTTTGGTATGATGTGGTATTTCTCTCTTTCATAATAAGCTTTAGAGGTTGCTATAAATAAAAAGATGTTTTTCTGCCTTGCTTTTGACAGTGTTTTAGCTCAAGACAGTGTAGAACCTATACATGACTTTATATCCTTAGAAGTAGAGTTATTCTGACATGAAGTGAAAAAAATGTATTTCTACTGAGTATGCTTAGAGCAGCAGAAAGGTGTATTCTTGCCCCAGTGCTCTGAGTCTGATTTAAAATCTTGTGACCAGCCGGTTTAAAAAGCCATCCAAACATAAAAACCCGTTCTATTAGGAGCAAAGATAAGCCAAGAAACTGCTAGAGAACAGCCTGTCATAATACATTCTTTATATACATAAGCACTTTCTTTTTAAGCTAAGATAGCACATGGCAAACGACCTTTATAGAACCTATGCACTTTTTTTTCTCTTATATTATTTCAAATTAAATTTTCCACTTTCCTCCCCACCTAGTTGTGTGAAGAATTACCATGGTGCCACGTGTTCAGGAGGTTTAGTATAGCTCAGGATTTGCCGTGCATCGTCTCTTGCTGCAGTGTTATTTATTGAAGCACTTACAAGCCAGTATCTCATACACAGTGAAAGAAAACAGCTCATCCTGAAAGATTTGTAGCCTAAACACAGAGGTTCAGGAAAGACCTGCTCCTTGTCACGCCTTTAGGCACTATCCAGACTGACACAAAGTGCTGAACTTGTGAAGTTTTGCCATCTTGGAACTGTAGTTTGTTTAAAGTTCATTTACAGACTGAGTCCCAAGCAGCACTGGTTATRCACACATACTGCAGGTTTGTTCATTTTCACTTTTTAATCAGTCAGCAGGACAGAGAAGGGTTTTTTACTCCCTCCAATGCACAAATATATGACCACAGACACGTTCTCCTGATCAGAGACCTGCAAAATATCCTGCTACCTTGCTCTTTCTTATTTCCCAGCAGCCACTGTTTCTCTATATTTAGAAGGGATTTGAAAATAAACAGGAAGGTGCACAAAGGCGCAGCACGGTGGTCCAGGAATAGGAGTACCTGCAGCACTGGGGTGCAAAGTTCCACATGAGACACTGTGACCCRCTCTCAGGACTGAACCCGTCCCAGGACTGGACCAACACTTGTTTATTCAGAAACAGTAGTCTGCATACACTGCAGCAGCTATAGGGCAGCAGCGTTTAACCTTTCTTGCTTCCCGCAGAGTCTCTGAGCTCTGTGTTTTATTCTAGTTCCTGTCATCTTTGACCTATAAATTGCTTTTGTCACAACCTTGTATAAAGCACAAAATGCTAGAAGATCCAGTCTAAGCCTATGATCGTTAAAGGCATGTCTTTGCTTTGAGGAGACTCAGGTAAAGAAATAAAGTATTGTACAATTGGATGGGGAAAAGTCTCTTTGCAAAAAATATTACAGATGCAGCAAAATTAGGCAAAGCATTGCTAAGTCTCTTTGAAAATCAATCCTGCCAACTACACAGATAGAGAAGAGAGAAAAGCCCCACTAGGCTCATGCTARCTGCAAAAGTGGCCACGGGCTGCTGAACAATCCATGCTCCTTCTGTGGCTGTTGGGCACTGCTCCAAATTCCTGCAGGACTGAAATGCCAAGTGGTCTGGAGAGCTACCTCCACTGCCAACAAAACCCAGACGGTCAACCGTGAAAGGGAAAACAAGACAGGCCCTTTGCTAGAAAGAGAAGTCAGTGGCTACCACCAATATCCTCTTGTGTTCGTGGTGCTCTGCTCAGCAAGCTCTTCTTGAGTCAAGACTTATGCCATCAGTAGTAATTCAGCCAAATTCAGTAATTCAATTCCACTAAAGTAGAGAATTTATTTATTTATTTATTTATTTATTTATTTATCTATTAGAAAACCTAACCTGAGTAAAAAAGGGAAGAATCTACGAATATTTGATGGAATACTGTTCCTGACTTATCTTATTTATCTCCCTTTCCCTATTTTCATCATATTGTTGCAGATTACCTTCCTCCCCTCTTTTTACTGTCTTGCCATGCAGTCCATCATGGAAATCCTGCTCCAGCAAGTTCTCCTTTTGGGAAGAAGCTCTCCTGAATTAGGAAATTCACAAAGAGAACAAAAATACTGTCAAAATTTCTGAACTGGATGATAGTTGTAAGAGCAGCTACAGAATCAGTCAAGTGAAAAAAAAAAGAAAGAAAGGAGCAAGGTAGGTTATTTAGCACTACTGTATTTAGGACACACTAGAATAAGAATCTCATCTTAATATTGGATAGTTTTCTTGCTAATACTTTACAAGTATTGACTTCAAGCAGCTACATGATAGTAGAAAGTAAGGACAGTAAAATCATTTCAGCAAGAACTATGGTTGTAGTATTTATTTATTTTCTTATTCCTGACACTAAWACTTTAAACAGCAGACTTTCACTTAAAAATGGACAATAGAACAGGATAAAAAGTCTTGTTGATCTTTCTGCTGTCAGAATTGGGTTACCATAAATAACTCCTATTGTTATATCTGAATTTCCCCAGTGAGATTAAATTCTATTTTAAATGAATTTACAGATTCAGAATTTTTATCAATGGCTGACAGGAAACATTTGTCTCCTCTTGGGGCTCAACACTGTAAATTCTCTTACCAAAACAATGTGTAAGGTCATGATATCTCTGAATTGTATTTGAAAGATGAATGAAGATCACAATAACTTGATCAAGTTAGGAATTTCTTGTAAACAGACAACATATCAYAAAGATCTTCTGAGAAATTGATTTAATAGAATCATAGAATGGCYAGGGTTGGAAGGGACCTCCAGAGGTCATCTAGTCCAACCCCCCTGCACACGCAGGGTCCCCTAGAGCAAGTGGCACAGGGTGGTGTCCAAAGGGTTTGGAAGATCTCCAGAGAAGGAGACTCCACCACCTCTCTGGGCAGCCTGTGCCAGGGCTCTGGCACCCTCACTGTTAAGAAGTTCTTCCTCAAGTTCCTGTGGAACTTTTGGTGCCTCAATTTGCGGCCGTTTCCTCTAGTTCTATCGCTGGCCACCACTGAGAAGAGGCCAGCCCCCTCCTCCTCAYTCCCTCTCTTGAGATATTTATACACATTAATCAGGTCCCCTTTCAGTCTTCTCTTCTGCAGGCTGAAGAGGCCCAGATCTCTCAGCCTTTGCTCATAGGGCAGATGTTCCAGACCCCTAATCATCTTTGTGGCCCTGCGCTGGACTCTCTCTAGCAGCTCCACATCCCTCCTGCACTGGGGAGCCCAGAACTGCACACAGGACTAGAGGTGCGGCCTCACCAGGGCTGAGKAGAGRGGCAGAATCACCTCCCTCGACCTGCTGGAGACGCTCTGCTTAATGCACYCCAGGATCCCATTGGCCTTCTTGGCCACGAGGGCACACTGCTGCCTCATGGTCAACTTGTCRTCCACCATGACGCCCAGGTCCCTCTCTGCGGGGCTGCTCTCCAGGAGGTTGGTCCCCAGCCTGTAGGTGTGTCCRGGGTTATTCCTGCCCAGGTGCAGGACCCTACACTTGCCCTTGTTGAACTTCATGAGGTTTCTCACCACCCAGCTGTCYAGTCTGTCCAGGTCCCTCTGGATGGCAGCGCAGCYCTCAGGGCTRTCAGCTRYTCCTCCCAGYTTGGTATCAYCAGCAAACTTGCTGAGGGAGCACTCCATCCCKTCATCCAGGTCGTTAATGAATAAGTTGAACAGGACCGGACCAAGGACTGAGCCCTGGGGGACACCACTATCCACAGGCCTCCAGCTGGACTCGGCACCACCTATTACCCCCCTCTGAGCCCTGTCATTTAGCCAATTCCTAATCCATCTCACTGTCCACTCATCTAATCCACACTTCAGGAGCTTGCCCAGGAGGATGATGTAAGGAACGGTGTCAAAAGCCTTACTGAAGTCCAGGTTGATGACATCCACTGCTCTGCCCTCATGTATCCAGCCAGTTACACCATCATAGAAAGTGATCAGGTTAGTAAAGCATGATTTCCCCTTGGTGAACCCATGCTGGCTACTCCTGAGCACCTTCTTCTCCTCCATGTGCCTGGAAACAGCAGCCAGGATGAGCTGCTCCATCACCTTCCCAGGGACAGAGGTCAGGCTCACTGGCCTGTAGTTGCCCGGCTCCTCCTTCTTGCCTTTTTTGAAGACCGGGGTGACATTGGCTTTCCTCCAGTCCTCCGGCACCTCCCCCGTTCTCCAGGACCTTTCAAAGATGATGGAGAGCGGCTCGGCTATGACATCTGCCAGCTCACGTAGCACTCTGGGGTGCATCCCATCGGGGCCCATGGATTTGTGGGTGTTGAGTTTCCTCCGGTGCTCTCTAACCAAATCTTCCTCTACTCGGGGCAAGTCTTCCTCTCTCCAGTCCCTTCTCATTTCCCTAGTGTYTGGGACACTAAGGGGCTGCCCTTGAGAGTTGTTAGCCCTATCTAGGCTCTGTAGTTCCTGGGGACCAGCCCTAGCAGTGAAGACCGAGGCAAAGAAGGCATTTAGTAACTCTGCCTTCTCCACATCCTCCTTTACCTACGCACCCTCCCCATTCAGCAGCGGACCGACATTTTCTCTACTCTTCCTCTTGCTGCTGATGTGTTTGTAGAAGCCCTTCCTGTTATCCTTGACATCCCTCGCTAGTTCTAATTCCAAGTGGGCCTTGGCCTTCCTCGTTGCACTCCTGCATTCCCTGACAACATTCCTATATTGTTCCCACGTGGCCTGGCCCTTCTTCCACCTAACGTATGTTTTCTTCTTCTCATTAAGTTTCCCTAGCAGCTCCTTTCCCATCCACACAGGTCGCCTGCCCCTCTTACTTGATGTCTTACTGACAGGAATACACCGATCCTGGGCTTGGAGAAAGTGGCACTTGAAGATAAGCCAGCTCTCCTGGACGCCCTTTCCTTCTAGGACCTGAGTCCAGGGGATTTCTCCAAGGAGCWCCCTGAGGAGGTCAAAGTTGGCTCTCTTGAAGTCCAGGGCTGCAATCCTACTTCTTGCCCAGCTCCTTGCACAAAGGATCGTGAATTCCAACATCTCATGGTCACTACATCCAAGATTGCCCCCGACCCTCACATTTCCCACTAGACCATCTCTGTTGGTTAGTATCAGGTCTAGCAGTGCCCCTGCCCTTGTTGACTCTTCAGCCACCTGCATCAGGAAGTTATCCGCAACGCTCTGCAGGAACCTCCTGGACTGTCTGCTCCCAGCTGTGTGATCRTCCCAGCAGACATCCGGGTGGTTAAAGTCCCCCATAAGGACCAGGGCGTGCGATCGCGAGGCTTCTTGCAGCTGCCTGTGGAAGCCTCATCCACCTCCTCATCCTGGTCGGGAGGCCTGTAATAAACTCCCACGACCGTGTCGCCCCTGTTGCCCTGCACTTTGATCCTCACCCACAGGCTCTTGACTTGCGCTCCACCCTCCCCTACGCCAAGCTCCATACACTCCAGCTGCTCTCTCACGTAAAGGGCGACTCCGCCGCCTCGCCTTCCTGGCCTGTCCCTCCTGAAGAGCCTAAAGCCCTCCGTGGCCGTGGCCCATGAGAGCTGTCCCACCACATCTCAGTAATTGCAGTGAGATTGTGGCCCTGCAATCGCACAAGCATCTCCAATTCCCCTTGTTTATTCCCCATGCTGTGTGCAATTCCCCATGCTGTGTGCATAATTGTATTTTGCTTATGAAACAATCATATTAATGTATCTGTGATCTGTGAATAAATAAATATACTGCTGTATTAGATGTTACTGCCTGGTAGATTTGGAAAACCAGATATATAGAGTTCTTTATGTAAGTATTTCCATCTTTGTTGGGATACTTAAAATGCAAAAACAAACAAACAARCAAAAAACTATTTTTTATATTTTCATGTACAATTTGCAAAAGAAGACCCTTACTGAAAAGTTTGTCAAGAAAAACTGAAARTATTTGTCCACTATATGCCTTCATTTGATAGTTCACTTTCTCTAATTCAAGGTATTAGATACCAAACTCTGCCCAGTTGTGTCTTTTTTCTGTTTTCTTTATGTAATTCTTAAATTCTCTGCTTCTCTTCAGATCAGAATGCTATTAYAATTTCATAACAGCTAAGAACATCCTGTAGATTTTTTTTTTGTCAGTCATGTGATATTCTCTCCAACTGTTTTGGTCAAAGTTATCTTTCAGTATAATTCTTGTTAGGAATAAGTCTGTGTAGCTGAGAAAGCACAAACATAACGACAGATAAATATGCTTGAGGCCTTCAAGATGAAATTCCCACTCAGGCATAGAAAGTACCATCACATATTTCAATTCCAACCTTATTTTTGAGACAGAAATGCATTATTTTTCTTATTTACTTAAAGTTGTCCCCTATTGTTTACSTGAGTGGAGTATCATACAATATTTTTTTCCTAAGGGTCGTCATACCTTTTGTTATGCCATTTTCCTTTCCCTTAGCATTTAAATGCATTGAACTTTCAGCTAGTTTGTACTCTCTGCCTARACACTGTTAACACTGTTGTTCTGAAGTCCTGGTAGCATTTTTTTTGTTTTTCATGCAAAGTTTAATCAGGAGTGTAGATGTGACTTGGACCAGCAGGCAATCAAAGTCAACCTTCCAGACCAATATTTTTCTCAAGTGACCAGCCCTGGACGAAGAAAATGCTCCTGTCAGTTTCAAGATAGAAATCAAATGTATTTATTCACTTGTAGAGATATTTTCTCAAACTAGGAGGAATTTGTTTGACAACCTTACATTTCAAGGCATAGCATAATATTATTAGTGTTTGGGAGGAAAAAAATCCAAGTTTTGCAATGCTTTTAGCAATACAAAACAAAACCTTATGATCTGTCAAAAATTAATAAGATMTTTATACCTATTTTGATCCAAATGTGGATTAAGTCTTTCACCTGGATTAAGAATCAAGTGCTTGCAGTCCTTAATCGTTTATTTCCACCCATAGGTAACTCTTAATATTAACTGCATTTCATGTTTTTAGGCTGTTCGGTATCAAACGTAGCTTTCCGAACTAGACTGGCAAAGTAGATTACCGGGACCTGTGAGGTCTGCAGCCTCCTTCACTTATACTAGGAAGGCCAACACTAGCTTTTATCAAAACAATGGCCAAAGCACATCTTTTGTTCTTTTCCAAGAGAAGATAAGCATTTAAGAATAACTAAAGTATATAGATTGCTTTGGCTCAAAGTCTGTCACTCATTGCTCATAAGACAAAACAAAATGTATAGATAAGATTGCATTTGAGACTGTTTAATAATAAGCAAGCCGGTGAAAGATAGTAGACTAACCTGTTAGTACCTTTGTCTTTTATGAGACCAGTTAACAAGCAACAGAATTAGGAAAAAAAAATAGATTATCAATCTTTCTCTTTAAACAAACACATAGCGATATTTCATCTCACCACAGAGAAGAGGTGAGAAGAGGGGAGAGGAGGGGGATAATACACCTTTCTTTTGATGCTTCCTATCTCTTTCCACTTTCATTCATACACAATCACATAGAATTACAGAATGGWTGAGGTTGGAAGCGAGCCCTAGAGATCATCYMGTCCAATCCCCCTGCTCTARCAGAGACATGCAGAGCACGGGGCACAGGGTGGCATCCAGGCGGGTTTSGAAGATCTCCAGAGAAGGAGACTCCACAGCCTCTCTGGGCAGCCTGTGCCAGGGCTCTGTCACCCTCACAGGAAAGAAGTTCTTCCTCAGGTGGAGATGAAACTTCCTSTGTTTCAACTTGTACCCATAACATCTTGTCCTGTCAATGGCCACCAACAAGAAGAGTTTGGCCTCATCCTCTTTACCTTCTCCCCTCAGGTACTTTTACATGTTGATATGATACCTTCTCACGTTGATAAGATACCTTCTAATCCTGGCTAAACAGGTCCAGTTCATTTAGTCTTTCCTCATAAAATAGATGTTCAAGTCCGTTAGTCATCTTTGTCACTCTATGCTGAAACCTATCTAGAAGTACCATGTACTGGGGAAGCTCTTGTACTAAGGGAGCCCAAAACTGCCTACAATAACAGCTACAAAATTACGTCACATAGAAATTCTTGATTTCAAATGAAGAACTCCAGTTCATGAGGAATTAGACGGTTGCCTGAAGAGAATCTACCTCTGAGAAGTAGCTAAACAGTGTAGGCAGACTTCTCTGTCTAAAACAGTGAATGGAAATGGTGTCATTATGCAGCTTTTTTCCTGCTCAGGGTCCTATAGAATTTATTGACTCTCTTCTTTTTAACACTTTGCATTTGTTAGGATAGAATTAATTTTAATTTAATAACAATCACAGAGACACAGAGAGATAACTGAGTGATTACTTGGATCTCCTTATAGAAAGAAAGGAGATTTTGGAGGAAGAATAACTGGGAAGGAAGTGGGAGTCCTGTGTAAACATCTTGAATTGCAGATAAAATGGTTAAGATCCACAATATTATCTGGACACCAGCATTAGCTGGTATAATAGATTCCAAAATACACATCATAACTACCCTATACCTGCTGAGCACACTCTACCGTATTCATACCAACAGCATATTATGATATTCATGCTAACATTCTAATATTTCATTAGATATCTAAGCTACTTTACAGACATAAGACTCAGTTCTTTAGTTTCTTTCTTCTGTCATGTAGTAGCCTTCCAGGCACTATTGGGGTCTCTACACTTTTATTCCGGGCTCTACACTTTTATTCACACCAGTTATGAAGTAGTTTCATAGCTGTAGTTGCACTGAATCGCATTATGCTGGTAAAACCAGAGAACTCTTTCAAATAATCCTCCAAATTATGCATGAACTGATATGCCTAACCCATAAACCAGATCAACAATCACTGTATATGAGTACAATTCACTCTGTTTTACTCAGATGAGAGCTAGGTGCCTAGTCAAAACTGATCTGCTAGATGACTGTCTCTTTCATTAATGGAGAAAGATTTGTGCTTTCAGCAGGTGAGTTACCCATCTTAAAACAGAGTGCTTRAAGTAAATAGGATAAATTACCATCTCATGGTTGATGAAGTTTTTTTGTTGTTGGTTGTTTGTTTGTTTTTAGTCTGATATTTCTCTGCAATTAAAACTGAGAAAACAAAATAAAGAAATTTATTTTAGATATTACTCATCACATGGCACAAGTATTCCAAATGAAATACAGTATTATGTTATATAGTGTTAGTGTGACATACTATACTATCTATGAAATATAGTATATAGTAAAATTGCATTATGTTCCAAAATTTCATAAAGGGCAAATGCTCCACTTGGGGAGTGAGTCTTTAACAGACTTGAGATTCTTACATGTAATAAAATGAAACATGGTTGAGCCGAGATAACCATGGCAAGTCAAGGGAACAGTGACTTGCACTGTTCCTTGAACACTTTTGCTCAGTAAAATTCAATTACTTAAAAAGAAATCTAATCGTTATGCTTAAGGAAATGCTAAAGGTAGAAGTGAATTGTAGCTATAATGCAAGTCAAACACACTGCAGATGAAAGTGGCACTAACGAACTTCAAAGAGGCTCAAGAAACTTATTTAGAATTAGCTATAAGTTCATTTTATTAAAGGACTAATAGATCAACAAATAAAGTAGCACTGATAAATTTTACAGTGATTTGTGGTACAATTAATTTCACTTAGATTTATGTTGAAGTCACTATTTTAAGACACCTGAACCCCTACTGCAGGCAAAGGAAAAGAAACATTTAGTGACTTTCCAGAACAAAGTTCATCACAATCAGCATTGACACAAGGGATCTGTCTTTTTTACCAGCAAAATGTCACCTCTTACCTTATTTCCTGACATTTTTTCATCTATTACATATAGTGTTTTGATACAAATCTATGGTTTATTCCTTTCTCAATCCGTGACCTCAGTAAAGTCCAAGCTTCAATTTTGCTTTTGCTAGGTTAAGATGCATAACCATACTGATGGAGTACTTCATATTTCAGAGAGGAGAACACATTCTGTAATTGTCATATCAGTTTGCTATCTTCCATGTTGATTATTTCCCCTCTAGTTCCCTTTTCATATTGCATTTGTACTTCTCTATTTCACTGCATTTTTCTTCCTGGGTTCCTTAACAGGTGCCTTCCCTGTCCCTATCTCTCTCAAGCTTTTTTGCCTCTCAGCTGACTTCTCACTTCTTCATGGCCAGCTTAAATCTCATTCAAAATACCACTGAAAATACAGTTTTAAATCTGACYGCTCACACAAAAGGCAGATACCTCACAACAYCAAACCATAGCAGAGACCATAGAGMTTCATATTCTAATTAGAGCTGCTCACATTGCTTTCTTGACCTTTATTTCAACTAAGCATAGAGATAACATTTAACATGCAAAGTTTTATAAAGAAAAGGGCAGATAATGTCAGCACAGTAAACAAAGCTGCACAGTATTAGAGCACTGAAGAATTGTGCTTGATTTCCATTCCTATCATAGAACACTTTTAGTCCCAGCAATGAAACAATAGGCATGAGAAAAGACTAGAATGTAATTTATGAGACTCTATTAACTCCCCCGTGCTCTCTTTCAAAATCAAAACAATAATGATGGATTACAGAACCCCTCATGTTAGAAAGTGCTCAATTTATTAGAGGAGAATAGGCTAGTTTTGAACTAAGCGTCTTGTTCTTCTATTATGCTGAGCTTTTATAGATCTAAAACTCTGTGGTCTGGCTGAGATTGTCTCAGAGAAATTGCTGAAGAAAAATGGTAATCCACCTTGTCTTAATCTGGATTCGCTTTAAATTCTTTTGATGTAAGCAACCCATWAGGAACTTCTCAGCTAAACAAAGTTGTCTGGAGAGATGTGTATTCCAGCTCTTTCCATTATGTCCTCAGCTTAAAGCAACACTTTCATCTGCTGAGGGGCACGCAGCACAGAATTATCACAGCTGTATTCTTACTGAACCCTGTAGCTTGCATTTTATGGAGAAAAAAAAAAAAAGCCTCTATGACTGCTTGAAAACACCTACATACTCTCTACTCATGTTGTTTACTGGCATGCCTGCTGGCATCTCATCAGTACTGGGAGGGTAACACTCATGAATCATGCCATTGCATATGTGCGCTTAATATTTCATGTGTCAAAAACCAGCCTGAATAGGCTAGCCTGAAGGACCAGTTATCTATATAGCTGCACAGAARGGCAACTATTATGAGAGTGGAGCAGTACACAAAACCAGACTTCCCTAATGATTCAATAAATGTGGCATGAACTCTGCAGTATTCATAGAAATTCTGCCCTTAACTTTTGGAAGAAGAGATCGGTTTGACATCCCTGTGCAGACAAGTCAAAAATAGCCAGTCTCCACACCCACAACAAGTGGCTTACTCCTAATTCCTCCTCTTCCCAGAGGACTTTTTGCACATATTTTGGGTCTAACCAGATGAGATGAAGGTTTATATTTCATTCTTGACCATATGACTTGGGGTGGATTTGGATGGAACTATATCGAGTGTCAAAGTGACTCATTTAGATAAAATGGTGGCATATATACATTGGTTAAATAACAATTACATGACCAAAAAAATACTTTTAAGTAATAAAAATCAAATAAAAGATCCGCARGAGTCGACCCCAAAGGACCACTTGATTAATCTTTATTGATAAGATAAATAATTAGTAYGGTATTGTCTTGTAGTTCCCTTTAGCTATATGTCATAATGATAAATGCCCTTTTAAAGAAAGATAAGTGTAACATATCCAAGGTGGGCTCAGGAAAGAGAAAAGAATAAGTATATGAGTTCTTAGGGAGGTATGAGAGGGGGTAGTAAATTGATTCTTAAATCCCAAGGAAAGAAATATCGACACAGATTCAAAATGATGAATAACATGTGAAATATTGAAATAAAACCTGTTGGATTTATAGCTCCTGTCAGTGTACAGTATCAAAGCAAATCTGAAATGAGACAAAAATATCCCACTGTCTTTTTATTTGGGAGAGAATGGGAGAGAGGGAAAAAAAATCTGAGATGTGCAATGAACCTTTTGTTACTGCAGTCAGACAAAGGAGGTTCTTCTTTGCTCTTCCAGCAGAATGGAGTCTTATTACTAAACAAAGATTTAGCTTCATTAAGATCTAGAAACACAAGAAATAAAAGGCCTGGTTCTGATGCAAATGAAACTAGTGGAGACACTGCAGTCAAGGAGAGAGGAAAAAAAGAGGAGATAAAGAGGGAAGGGCAGGAAGGAAAGAAAGGGAGTAATTTCATCATCAAAAAGAACATCATCAAAAGAAAAATTACTTTTTATGCAACAAAGCAAATGTACAACTAGGTCCACGCAACTACATTCTGTTCTGAACCTTCTACACATGATCGTACATTCAGCCTGTCTGGTAGCCAACAGTCCTTGCAGGCGATATTTAACAGTAGATGATTTTGGTCTGACCCTTCAGTGCACCCACATGTAGGCCACCCATATCCTCACACCTTTACCTACCAAAGTCACGTTTTGCAAGACAACCACATCCATTTACAAAGCAAGATGACAGAGTTTTATGAACAGATTCTACAGTTGGGAAAGCCTTGAGCAGCACAAAGGACAGCACAAAAAAGCTATACCTCAGAGGCAAGGATATTCTTTTTCTTTTGTGCACTTTGTGTTCATCAGAAGTCAGGGAAAAAAGACTAAGAAGTCATACACAGTCTTTACAGTGCCATAGCCTGAAGCGACCAGTATGTTATGAGAGAGTGGCTCAGATTAATGTTCTGGCCCTCTTTCCTGACAGCCAGGAACCCATGTGGTTTCTGTGATGCCTTAATGTCAACTGCCTGGGAAGTTCTTCAGCCAGGGCTGTTAGTCAAGGCCAAGCCACTTTCCCAGACACACGTCCTCCCAGTGACCTCATGAGTGCAGTTTGAGTCTTGTTCGATAATGTCATTTGTCACATTTGTCTTAGTAACTGCAGTACCAACTGCACGTCTGCTGTCAGCAAAGTATTTTATCCCATGGCAGCCTTCTGTTTCTGGGTTGGTGAAAACTGCCACCCAGAATGGCTAGTGGGAAAATCACTTTTGCACCAGCAATAGGAAATTTCAAATACCGTCAAACTGTGCTCTGACAATGTTGAAGAGCCTCTCATGAGCAGAACGAATAGCTGCTTTGGGCTTTATTAGACAAACAGGCTGGAAAGGTTTGATCCAAAGTAATTGAAAACTTAATTCCAGCAGCAGTAACATCTTTTTTGGACAGACAGATAATATAGAGTAGATTAGAGAAAATGAAAGGAGCAAAAATCCTTCTCAGTAAATCCTTGTACTCACAGCTCTGCAGATCTTATTGAAGTGTGTTGTTATACATTCTAACTGCAACTTCCTACAAAAAATATGTGCATCTATTTTTGCATAGTATTGGCAAAAGCTTATTTAGCCAGAGAAACAGCCTTTCTGCATTACAGATGAAGTTATTAGCCATAAAGTCTGTCCAATGCTTGCTTGAAACAGTTATTCTCAGTTTAGTACACAGACAATGCTCATTTCCATTTCAAAAATTAGCCACTATGTTCATTCTCAGTAGAGATTGCTGAAAATTAAATTATGTGGTCAATGCATGTGTAGAGGTAAACACCCTTGTACCCTGGAAAGTGATTGTGTCAACATAAAACAGGATAAAGACACAGTAAAACTAAAAGAGAAGAGATGTTGCCTAGCTTGGGGGGAAAAAAAAAAGCACAAGAAATATATTTCCATCTTATGAAGGGGAATGAAGGCTAATAATGAATAGGGAAATAAAATAAAAAATCTCTTCCACTCATGTATTTAAATCCTCGCTTTTAATTTCTCTCTCCAACCTGTTGATTTGAGTGGTGGAGAAGCGGAAGCAGAGAACTACAGATTGTCTTATCTGTGACATTAAACAGAGAAGGCAAATCACATTACTCACTGGCGAAATAAACAAGTAACAGATTTTAGAAATCTCAGCAGATTATATTTTCCTTTTTTWAAAAAAAAAATAGGGCAAAGTCACTACAAGACTTTACATAGCAGACATTTTACATATGTCCTGCTTTACACATGTCTTGCTTTACATAGCAGGACATTTACATAGCAGAGGCAATACCACATGCATTGTTGGAGTCTGAAGTCCATTTTCTTCCTATAAGAATAATTTTAAAGGAGTAATTTTAAGGTAAATTTTAAAGAATAAGAGGACTGCAGCTTGAGAAGAATTAGCTACTGGCAGTAGGAGGGAGAGATAGAGGAAGTCCAAGGCTGGAAAACATGACAAAAATAGCAACTCTCTGACCTATCTCTCATTATTTACAAGCTTTTATCTGTTTAAAAACATCTTGAAAATCATCTTTCTAATAAAGTCAGAAGCACAGCACAGACCATATTTCCCAAAACACCTTATAAAAAACCTGAAAGAGAAATCCTTCATAAACAGATTTGCTAAGGTACAAACCCTACCAAAATAGGACTAAACAAGCAAGAATACAAACATGTTTTCAAATTCTATGTTTCTCAAAAGGGAGAAGACCCTTAGGCTAAGCTGTAACAACAAGCAACATGACCCAATAAGGAYGGATTATAGGGAAAACCGGCCAAGAACCACAGAATGACTGAGTCCACCCAGTATGAGTCAGAGATATATTTTCTCTAGAGCTGCTCTGCCCGGATCCTATGGACTATAGGTCTAACTGCCGTAGACTGATGAGATCCCATTCCTGTAGACCCTCTAGATTTGGGGTTGCCTTTTCATCTCCTGTCTTTGCACAGGCTTTGGGAATAGAGAGAAGATTCCTGCAGAGCTATCACCAACGCTTCTCAGGAACATCAGGCATGTTCTACCAGGTCTATTAAATCAAGGAAAGAGAAAGGGAAATTTTTTACATTCYTATTTCCTCAGAAAGTTTGTATTCTTTTTAGCATAGTAAGAAATAAAATGAGAAAATGYATTCATTTTTTGAATAAAGAAGAAACACACATGCAGAAAAGATGTATGGGCCTGATTCATAGCTAGGTTTTGGCTGTTGGCTCCTATGCAGAACATCCTGGTATTAAAAATAATGTAGTGAAACTAGTTGCTATCACTGCATATGAGGGTAGGTCAGGGGCCTTTTCCCATCTCCAGTTCATTTAGATTTCACAAATGCCATTGCATATTTTAGGTTGCCAAAAACCATRTTTGATTAGGAAAATTGAAATCACAAGCTTAGCAAGATATTTTAAAAGCATAAATCTGACTCAATTTATTTTAAAACCACTTATTTGCGTTTTCTACTGATTTCTCATAATACTTAAAACAGAGAAGTGTGGTAAACAGAACAGGAAGAATTCTAATGTTCTACCATTCAATTTTCTTTTAATGTTGTTGTCAAGTCCTTTCTCTAGGGATTTCCAWGCCGTTTGACATGCTTATGTAAGTCCACTAGGTCAAATTCAGTTTTCATTTAGCTGCAGTAGGTAGATACAGTGAAACCTTGCCCCATTAAAAATCCCTTGCAAAGCTTTAATTGACTATAGGATGTTCAAGATTTCACTTCAGCTGCCTTTACTAACTTGTTGGATTCACTTTGAATGTATACTGATCTAATTGAAATTAGATGGCCATTGCAAGCATGACCTATAGTAATACTCACATGCAATTATTAATTATATAATAGCAATTTACAGGATTTTTCTTGAATCTAGTTAAATGACGTCAATGCACACAGCATGTGCAAAAATTTAGGAAAGCACTTTGTTTCATTCTAAGGGAAAAAGGCCATTTACACAATTAAAGAGCAATGACTAGTCTGTGGATACTTCTCATTTTCACTACTGAAAAAAAAGAATAGATCTCTTGAAAGATGTTAGTACCCTCTCTGAAGTAGAGGCCTATTTTTTCCTACTAATTCCCCTTAAGTGCATACAGAATATTTTAAGTCTTTTAACTACTGTTGCTATTCCAAATGGATCAAATCCTCCAAGTAGAGATTCAAATTGTAGCATATCATTTTCTGATTATAATATTTGTACTAAGTGGAATCTAGATTAAACTACCATTTTTTAAATATAAAATTAACTACAAATTAGGACCTTCCTGTTCCCTTTCAAACACCCTTACAACTTTTATAGCATATTTTTACCCTCCACTGAAGGTGAAGATCAGCTTGCAGCATTTCTGTGGAAGTTGATTAAAATGAGTTCAGCTTTTGCATAAGTAAAACCACATTGAACTGAAAGTGCACACTGAAGTACAATTGAAAAAAAAAAAAAGAGAAAACCAAAATGTATTCTGAGGAAGAATTTCAAGATTTGATCCAAGCTCTAGTAGAATAAAGATACCATTTTTAATCCTTCTTAATTTTGACACCAAATCTGACTGATGCGTAGATGAGACAAGGTACTTCTGTAGCCACTGTTAAATCTACCTTGTGTATTACTTTTCCTCTAAAATAATGTTTCTAATATATAAAAGTCCTTTCTTTTCTGTACTTGTTTTAGCCTTTTAGCCTTTTCTCTTAGGCAGGAGATAAAATGTATTACAGTTTTGGTGGATGAYGGGGATTTTTTTKGGGTTTTTTTTTCCTAGTTATCAAATATTGATAAAAGCATTTCAGTGCCTATAAGTGATCTGTTCCTGTAGGCTAGCCATTAAATCTAAGGATGCGTAAAAGAAATGGTATCAGAGGGACTTAAAAAGAAGTTGAAGAATGTCCTCTAAATATGAGGTGAAATAAGATACTTAGGAAAAGGCACACATATGCAAAGGAAAAGATGTATGTAAACAAATGAAACATCCAGAATTTATGAAAAATGTCTTCTAAAATTAGTTATTTCTTGTGAAACTCAACTACTATCAACTGTTGAACAATAAAACCCATATACCCACAAAGTCCCTATCATACCTGTAGTAAACCCATCTTTCTGAAAATTAATGTTTAACCAACCTTAAAACAAAGCCACCTATCCTTAGTTACCAGATCAGGCTATCTCATTACAACCTACACACATACTTGTCAGAAATTCCTTTTTATTAACTCTAGGTAAGAATTAGGAGGGTCTCCTTGGGAAAACAGCAGTGTTATAAATATACATATACACACACACATACACATACATATATATGCACACCTATATGTATATATACAAAACGTAAATGTGTGTGTATATTTATAATATGTATATATACACAGATATATATATCATACATATATATATATAAAAATGTGTATTTATGAACATGTAGTGACCTAATATCAGTATCATAGGACATATTCATATTATGTTTCCTCAGGGCTTTCCTTTACTAATATGCCATTCTTTACCTTGACTACCTCATAATGGATGTGAAAACCATTCTTCTTCTCTTCATATTTATCCCAAGTTCTATCTGAACTATTGCTAAGTTCAGAGCCAGAACTGTACCATGAGTATGCAAACATCACTCAACAAAAACCTGCAGGGCTCACTTCAAATGTGCAGGAGGAGACCCCATCAGCCACTAAACTCTGTCAAAGCTACAAAAAGAGGATGGAAGGAGAAAAGAAAAAAAAATATGTAAAAAAATAAAAAGGAAGGGGAGAGTTATGCTCCATTATTCCATATTTTAAAAACGACTTATTTCAATGTCTTTTTTACTGCCTGCCTTTGCAGAGAGCAAATTCTCAYCTTTGGCAAGACTCTGGGTATACTAATATTCAGCAAAGGTCTGCAAATGAAAAAATTCTGCTAAGCCCCACAAGGTTTGGACTGCTTAAGTAGTTATCTGACAACTTGAGAAGTGGGAGCTGAGCACTGGTATGGTCGAGAAATCCTGTTGTCCAAGGTGAAATGTGGGTGGCAGCAACAGTTTCGGGAAAGCTTCAGAAATATGATAACCCACGAATTAAGTGCTTTAAATAGACTGGTCTGAGTTGAAGTCATTTGAGTAAATTTACATGACATATGCATGCAGGGTAAGATTAGAGATACATACTTGGAGAGGGGCATAAAGTACTAAGGTCACATTTAAGCCTTTTACAATTTAAACAGTTGGGATGCAAGCAGAGCAGTTTGACTGGAATTTACCATTCCATGTGAATAAGTCCTCAGAAATCTGATTTTTTTCTTTGACTAAACACAAGAAAACTTCTGGTTATTTATGACACATGAAAGCAATAGAGACTAAAAGAAAGAAAAAATTGACAATAGCAGGAAAAAAATCTGAACAATGTGATTTCTTTAAATGAAATCCAGTTTTTAAATTTTTAACACAAAGAAGTTTCTATATGAGGCCAAAATTTGGAGAAAAAAATGCCAATGTCTGTTCATGAATTGAGTTGTGTGGACACATCTGYATGAGGGAATCTTGGAAGAAAGAGTCTCTCCCAGAGCTTCTCTGCAGATGAACACAAATACAAAGCATTTATCTAGCAATTCTGCTACAATGCTATCCTTTATCCTATATTATTATACTATTGCACCTTGTACATCTCCTGATCCTACACTTGGTGTCAATYCTGCATTCACCTCATCTACTCCAAGTCTTTCCATCTCCTGATAAGCATGTGAGCTGGTGTCAGAGGTATGTTCTCGAAAGTTTGCGAACAGAATTAATTAAGAGCATCTTAAAATGCATTTAYTTGACCTTAAGGGGTTCAATCTCTTATTTCACTCAGGCAATATATTTATACTTATGTTTTTAATATTTATCTTTTTAATTAAAATCCTCCTAAAAAAGCCTTTATTGTAAAAGACTCTTTATATCTCATCTCTTGGAGTATTTGCATAAACATTTTTTTCTCTTTTTCAGAAATAGTATGAATAGTTGATAATTGCTTTCAAAAAATTATTATCCAAATCAATATTTGCACTGAAAAACTTCATCCAAAGTACCACTGTCTCCTGCAAACAACATCATGGACCTCGACTTGCTGAAACTGATGTGTGAACTGAAAAAATTTTTGATCTTCATTTACTTTGCAAGGGTAGAGTAATATTTATCAACTTAATTGTTATTAGTAGGTTTTTTCTGTTCTCAGTTCTTTTCAGCAGTGCAASCTATTCTAGTGGATCACAATATTTACTTTATCTCTTGGAATAAAAAAGAGTGGGAAATTAGTTTCTGAACGCTTCATATATTTCCCAGAAGTCATGAACTACCTGCCATCAYGACATTTTCAGAGAGGAATGGCTCTAATGAACAACTCTTATTTTTATTCACATCTATCTTAACCAGCTGCCTTTCATTGGTAAGTTAAAACCATCCTGTAACATTTCTTATGTGGGAAAACTGTGCTAAGTCCTTAWTATACTTAGCATCTCTAAATCAGCTGGAAATGCAGACCAGTAATAAATAGCAAGACTTTTCAAACCAATTTTTCATGAAACTGCAGCAGGCAGAACTGCAGCTCAGAAGCAGGAGGCCTCCTCCCAAAATCATTTACTATATTTCTGCTTGTTGGTTGGAAACGGTGTCTCTGACATGGACAGGGCACATTTCAGCATAGAGTGTGTTTGAGCTCCTGGATTCTGCTTCTTTAATGGCTTAAGTTCTGTGTCCAGCATCTCTCTCCTTCTCAAAACAATGCCTTTCAACTTTCCTTTAAACTTTGTGAAACCAGTCCCTTTTGCTAGATGGGCAAATTGCCAGACAACCTCCACCAGCATTACAAGCATTTGCCTGCTAAATGGGTTACCAGCACTACGTCTCTCAGTCCCTACCAGCTACAATCATCATATTTACAGAGGCACTTCCAGCACATGAAAGTGCACTGCTGTCACCTACTTTGTGGAAAGGTGATCCCTCCCATGGAAACACTTCCCTCATTACTAATTACAGAACACCATATTCTTCTAAAACATATTTCAGACCCCCAGAGCTCCCTGAGTGCTAAGCCATTTACTCACACTGAAAATTATTAATCTGCATTAGCAGGTGGCTTAAGTACATCCCCTCTTGAAAACACAGCTCTACAGCAGCAGCAAAAATCGTAATCAGTGCCGAGGCTGCTTATAATAATTGTGGTATGGATGCTTCAACAAAGTAGGTTCTGTCTTGAAGGTGAAAACTTTCAAAGGACACATTTTGTCTCATCTCACATCACACCGACAAGACTGATAATAAATGCCATTCAAACTATTCTGGCTGCTCCTGAGAGATTAATTTGTCGAAGCCAYAAATTTGTGTCATTTAGACTGACCAAGAGTGTTAAATGATGTTTTACACCTAGTTCCTTTATTGAGCTTGTTTCTCAGTCTTGAAATTACATATTCAAAGATGTGTGTCTGCACACCTAGCTGTGCACCTAGCTGAAGGATGCAAGACAGGGAATAGCACATGCAAAACCAGCAGTTTTCAATCCTGCCTGCCATTTTGTGTGCAGTGCCATGGCATATTGCCACTATTACTTTTCAGTTATTTGGGTGATGTAGGGCTTGCAAGCTTGAGACAGGACTCAGCTGTGCCAAGCACCATACACACACATATGCACATGGCTTTCCCTTCTGTGGAAAGCTCAGAGCCCAGAGAGCTGCACACATATTACTCTTAAACTTTCATCTAGCCAGTCCACTAATCACACTTGCGTTAATGCACTACATGCAAAATCACAGGGCTTACTCAGCCAAATAGCTAATTCTACAGGGAATCGGCATGGATATCACAGGAAGATCACCTAAACCTTCACCTTTGGAACAAACATTATTTTACCCATCTAGAAAAGAGGAGAGTGGCCTTCTGTCTTCCTCTCTACCTGAATCATCCTTGGTCAGAAATAGAACACATTCGTTTTCGTGGTCACTGAATATCAACAYGACAATGGAATAGATCACCATATTGATCTCTTCTGACTAAGCTTCCTGGAAGAGTTAGTCTCCTTCTCAATGCAGAAGCCAGAATCTGGCTTCAGGAGAGTAAAAATAGCAGTCATGAGTAAATGCCAGTCCTGTGGGACTGAGATCTTTCTCTCTCTCCCTGGCTGCAACAGGTTATCAAGGATATCACTGCATTATACTGTAGGAATAGTGTCATTACTAAACACCAGTTGATTGTGCTTTCATTTCATCCCTAGGGWATACTGGGGTATGAAATACCCTAGGGATTCATTCTCCCCTCAACATCCCAAGCATTCTAACTGCAAATATCACGACTTGGGATCACTACCACCTTTTATTTGGTTCTGCCATACCAAAGAGATCTCTTACGAAAGAAAAGATAATGTCTCAACYACACACAAATTTGTGAATATTACGTCAAGTTTGAGTGGTATAACACATATTGATGATGAACAATATATGTATATGTATTTTTAAAAGAAAAGCACACTGAGAAGACTGAGAGGGGACCTGATTAATGTATATAAATATCTCAAGACAGGGAGTGAGGAGGAKGGGGCTGGCCTCTTCTCAGTGGTGGCCAGTGATAGAACTAGGGGAAATGGCCACAAATTGAGGCACCAAAAGTTCCGCAGGGACTTGAGGAAGAATTTCTTAACAGTGAGGGTGACAGAGCACTGGAGTAGGCTGCCCAGAGAGGTGGTGGAGTCTCCTTCTCTGGAGATCTTCCAAACCCACTTGGACACCACCCTGTGCCACATGCTCTAKGGGACCCTGCGTGTGCAGGGGTGTTGGACTAGATGACCTCTGGAGGTCCCTTCCAACCCTAGCCATTCTATGATTCTATGAATCTCAACAGAGCCTTTAGAAATCCCTGAGAGCTTATCTTTATCCACCTTTTCTCATAAATAGCCTGACAGAATGCATAGTAAAGCTATATACATAATACTCAAAATAAATTAATTATACAAGTATGGCACAGAGTGATTTTTATAAACCAGTTCTAACATAGCTGTAGGTATAAAGTTCCTAACAAAATAATTCAGGAAGCAACAGACACGTATGACGGACTTCCAAATTTCTGATCTCAGCTATAATAGTCTTGCTAGGTCTAGTGACGGAAAAGTCTTCCATGAAAATACAGGCAAGATGTTTTACTGTTTAAAAACATTGATTTCCTATATCAGTTTAGAAATAATTTTTAGTAWCATAAATGACAATCTCCTGTCCAGTATTCTATTGATGGTCTTATGTGGCAGTAGAAGACACAAGGCAGGTAGCCTCTAGGAAAGAGCATCAGGATTACCAAGGAGAAAGTGTACCCAGCTGTGGAGATTCCTGGCACGGACAAGAGCAACATTCAGCTCCTACCCACTTCAGTCTTCTGTGCCCCAATATCCACCCACATTTCATCYGTGTAAATATTCATTTGATATGATGCAGGTAGGCTGATGCTAAAGCAGCTAGGTCCTTCCTCCTYTCACGTAACCTTAACCCAGCTAAAAAGACGGCATGCTGAGGCTAGGAGCGGGTGTGTGATTTTTATTACAGCAATGGTCTGATGAGGGGCAGATACTGTACAATAGTTTAGCATCTGGTCTCCTGGAGATGCAAMTCTAATTCATGTTATGAGTTCCAGTACTGATGGTTGTTTGCCCTTGCCAAGGTTTACTAAGCTGTCAGGGAATCCAGAAGTTCTCCTGAAAGTCCTGAAAGTCTTTCTTACTCCTCATCTCTTTAACAGAATTGTACAATATTTTTTTTTTCAGCAAAACTGATAGTGACATTTATTAAAATGCTAGTAGCAACAACGACATCCCAGGAATTTCCACTACCACTCAGGAAATAAGGAAGGAATGACATCCTTCCTGGATGGAAGGATGAATTTCCACTACCACTCAGGAAAAAGGGAATAATTTGAATCCTATTTGGATTTCAATTTGGATTTATATCCTAGACTGTTTAGCCTATACATTCAAGCCATGTCAGCACTGAAATTCAGGTCTGGAGTTAATGATGTTGAAATACAGATGAATATTTTGATTTATGGTTCTAAAAGGGGATTAACAAAGTTTCAAGGGACCAGCAAATATCAAAGCGCTCATATCTTAGCAAATGACCCAAGTTTTATGAAGCAAACTGTACTCAGGAAGTTTTTTTGCCATTTCAGGAAAATAGTAATTCCTGTGGAACTTAATCAGAAGASAGGTGGAAGAAAATCTTCAAAAGGACAAAAATCCTACCAACATATTCAATGAGCCAGCAAAATCCAGAGAAGCTGGTAACCAAAGTTACAACTTCTGCTTGATGTTTATTACATGTTGCCCTTTCCARTCTAAGTGAAATATTTTGATAAAATGCAACACTCATCTCTAAATGAAACCATTTCATCTGGATTCCTTGAATGGTTAACCTGACTGTAAAAGGTTAGCCATCTCTTCCAAAGCCCACTAAGAAAGAGAGAAAGAAAGAGAGAGAGAAAGAGAGAAAGAGAGAGA
>PTEX01000119.1:379213-440725 GCA_003342815.1 Eudromia elegans
AAAATAAAGAGTTTTCTTTCATTACAGAATGATGATAATTAGAAAGGTCTTTAAACTTAAAAAAAAACCTGAAAAAAATATACTCATTTATCAGTTATCTCCTATGAGAAAGTAAAAAAAAAAGAAAAAAAAGGAAAAGGAACCAATACCATTTGATTATAAAATTAGACTCCACACTTCCATAAAACTTCTCTATTTTGATTTCTTAGATAACTCATTGTGTCACTCCACTATGACACCCTGTTAAAAAGTTGCTGAAGTACCATGATGCTTAAGTCATAAGCTTGAATACTGGTTTTGTTCAACTTATAATCAACTGAAAAATKATTCTTACCTGGAGATATGATCTGGAGGGTCAGCATCCCTTTGGAGAGTCTAAAGTATCTGCACAATTACAGTGATGGCCCTCAACTGATGGATTCCTGGCTAATGCTCTGAGGCACAAGGTAGCCTGTGAATCGCCATCTGTTTGAGAAATGCTAACAAATGACTTCTTATATAGCGTAAGCTATTAGCACCACARCATTTTAGATGTGTGCTGGATGCACTACTTTGCTTTTCATTTCACTCAGATCATAGTCTGAAAATAAATTGGCACATCTCTCCATAACTAAAATTGTTACATTAATCTAATGGAATATTTTATTATTCACTGGAAAGGCTTTCTGGCAGCCAATAATAAACACCAGAATTTGGCCAGACTATTTTTAACAAATGCAAACATAACTGAAGTAAGCATTTAAAATTTACCAGTTAAAATGTAATGCCCATTTCCCATAAAGCATGCATTTAATAAAGATAATGGTTTGAATTATACTTAAGACTGTCAGAAAAAGGCTTTTATAGAGGTCTTCTGAAATATGGTTTGTTCAGTTCAGTTAAAAAAAAAAACCACTTCAGTTGCTAATCCATTAGATTATGAGAAATCATTAACGAGTCCCAAAAAGAGAAGAAAATAGAAGAAAACTGCAGCTATAGGCACAGTAACAAAACAAACTTTTAAAAATWTCTTCTGAGTTAAAAATTATGGGTAATTTTGTCTTAATTAGCAATGAGGCAGCCAGTATCTATATATAGCTCAAGATAAACAATGGTATTAATCACTTTTCCAGATGAGAAACTACTCCGTAACTTAGGAAGCAGTACATTTGAGAATATGTAATAACTGCAACTGAGAAGTAGAGGCAGCAAAACCAGAAATATTCATAGGAAAGGAAGGAAAGGAATTGAGGAGCGACCTGAGCAGTGTCAAAAAAGGAGGAGCCATCATATTCAAAACAACTAATTTATYGCAACAGTTTAGGGGTTAACTGTGAAGAAGCACTCAAGAGGGACTGCAGGATGCCAATGCACTTGGCAAAAAAAAGCCAAATCCTGATKTCACATCTGTGAAATACCAGTGGCAGTGCTGTGGCCTCTGTTAGGGCAATGCTGCTCTTCAGAAATTAATCTCAAAACAACATACATTTAAGTCAAAGACTAACTACCTTGCTTTAAAATCACACAACACACAACCAAACCATGTTTGAATCTCAGGCAAAGTTATAGAAATCAAAAACACCTATATTTTATCAACTTTGCTCAAGAGAAAACATGCCAATTCAATGACCACAAAGTATCATTCAGATATTTGCACCCTCCTCCAGGAACCAATAGTAATGATTGCTAAGCCATGAATAAAAGGAAGTGAGTATTAGGTGGGGTCAACAGTATAAATTTGTTCAGTTCCTCTGAACTGACCTGAACATGGTCAGTCATCAACAAACAGAAAGTTTATTTCCTGACGTTCTTCAGGATACAAACTGAAACTCCCCATATGTTAAACTTGCACCTAGCGAACAGCCATCATAAATACAGAAATTTTATTTACTGAATTCTAGAAAACATCAAAAGAAAGGAATACTGTTAGGCCATTAATCTCATTTTATTACTATTTTTCCTTACAACACAGTTTTCAGACAGTTATACCAGCAGGCACTTGTCTAGAATATTAGCATATGAAAAATTTCAAACATGCGATGGAGTTTTCATTGTAGGCTTTGAAATATTTTTCATCGGGGTTTGCCTGAAAGATTAGATTTTTCCTTGGTTACTGACATCTTTGTTATACCTTCCTGTTCTTGTTATTCTTGCATATATTCATAGGCTTGCCTGTTTCTCAGTTCATTTACAGTTCATTTACAGTTAGCAYTTATCTTTCATCTAAAAAACAGTCTCCTAGGTCCTGTTTCATATTTGCTTTTGGGAATGGGGGAT
Organism: Eudromia elegans; assembly: GCA_003342815.1. Classification (NCBI taxonomy): domain Eukaryota; kingdom Metazoa; phylum Chordata; class Aves; order Tinamiformes; family Tinamidae; genus Eudromia; species Eudromia elegans. The sequence continues at coordinate 381,470 of PTEX01000119.1, forward strand.
AGGCAGGTAAGCATAACATGACTATAATTGGTTATTTATCACGTATTATAGGATTCCCCAAAGTTAAAGATGGAGCATCGAGTTATTCCCAAATTTTTGTTTCATTAGTGTTTCACATTAAAGAGACAGCTATTAGCTATTGGCTATTAGGACCAAGTCAGTCACTTGTGCTGACACATAGTTACAATGCTCCCCAAAGGGGATACCCTTTAGCCAAAGAGCTGTCAGGCCTCAGAAAGTAAAATACTGTCTATTTCTGAGGATAGTACCCAAAAAAGTTTAGATCAGCTTTTTGCTGAAACYCTGTGATCAACTGCATTTACTACTGCTCCTGTTTCTTATTCCAAGGAGAGAACCTATTTTCCCTAGGCACATTATGTTGAGGTGTCACTGCAGAGCATAAACATTYTCATTCTTAAACCGAAATGAATAGCTGTGGGAAAGCTTGCTGATGTTAAATGGATTCATTGCTCGTGATAACCACAGCAGGTAATATGGGGTTTTTTTTCAAGATACTGTGGGCTGGGTTTTACTCCACACCAGCAAAAATAGGTTGCAACAGCAACARCAGCAGCCTAATTCCATGCCCCTGGTAAAGTAGCAGTGTACCAAGAAAGGATTAGAGATAGTTGTTAAAGGTCTAGCAATAACAGAAGAGGACAATTTAATTTTTTTTTTTCTATTCCACTGAGCTCTCTTTTCTGCACAGATTAATTTCAGTCAAAAGTTTTACTTCTTTGTCAGGTTGGATGCTAGATGAACCACCAAAACTCCAATTAGCTTATCGTTTCTCCTCCGTTCCCCCCATATCCCTGATTTTGTTGTGAGGCAGAGCCACTTCAATCATGCACTCCACTGCACTTTCCAAAGATAGAGAAATGTACCTCTTCTAGCTTCAAGTTATGCTAGAAAATCAACTGCTTTATGGAAAGTTTCAATTTTTTCTTCATAGCAAAGGCTGTTTATAAAACTAAGGCCATGTTAAAAATATATGCTGCTAATGAAAAGAATATGTACAAGATTTTTGTTGTTTTTGTTGTTTTTTAAAATAAGTCTTTTGCAAATTGAAATTTTTTTATCTTCTCCAAAACCTTTATATGCACAAAAACTCATTTTTAGGTAAGAAAGCTATTCCTCTGAATATTCATACAAACATGTTAGCATAACGCATAAAAACAGTTCATATAATTTTCATGTAAAATTTTGGAATTCTGTTTTCTAGACTCTAAATTCAGTAAGATAGCAGCAAATTAATTGCAGATTAAGTTTGTGTTTAGGCAAAATATATTTCATAGCTGGTGGCCTTCCATTTTAAATATTTGAGAGTCAAGTGCAAAATCAAACTGAAGTTGTGAATGTGATTCACTAGCAATTTAACTTTGGCCACAGCTGTTGAAAGACTGTTATTATCTTGATATTTGCAAGGGAAATGGAGATCTTTTCTCTGGTGTATACCATTTTTCTTTGAGTGATGGAAAATCTTTTTTTGCGTGGTAGTACAGAAGTAACAAAAATACCAAGCAGAAAACTGACCTTTTGGTTACCTATACTAAAAGCCTAAAGAGATGCAAACAGCCAGTAAACAAAACCTTTGCATCTCTGTTCCAGGGATACGGCCACAAGCAATGATGAAAAGAAAACCAAATATAAAATGCCATTTCCTTGAAAGAGGAGACTAGAACCTTTATTCAAACCCAAACGTCTCTAGCAAAACTCTGTATCTCTCTCCATGATGTATTTACTGTCTAGAACTTTTTTCCATCTGGCATCTTGGTACCAACTGACAGAAACACTGTGTATGTTCAGCATTCCTGCTGTATACAATGTGCTCTGACCTGAAGGGAGTTTCATGCTTGAAGGATTTGCAAGATGAGATTCTTTATTTGTATATTAAATCCTTCCAACCATGTCAAATTTAATTTGTTACTCCTCTGATTTATACAAAGGTATGCTTAAGAGCGTTTGATGCACACCAATCAATTCAATACAATCAATTAAGCATTCAAGATTTGTTGAGTCAAAGTTCTTACTCAAATGCTCTCCTGTATATCTGGAAAACTTTCCCGGCTTCTGTCAGTACTTATCCATACTTCTTTTACCTCCCAAACAATTAGGATGTTACTGCATTTATGTATCTTAACACATCAACTTATACAAGGTGATTCTTTTTAGACAAAACCTACACCATTACTGCACAAAATTGTCTAGTTAAGTATAAAATACAAATATGAAAGTATCTAATCACGCAAATCTTCATTTCCTCACTCTTTTTTTCTTTTTTTTGGCAAGACTGCCTTGTTTTCCACCAAGTAGCATTTGTCACTGTAATTTCTGTACTGAAGCCCAAAAATATGTTCTCATTTCTGTTCTCCCTTTCCTTCCACTAGGGCTGTAAATCTCTACCGTGTATTTTGGCCAGAAAACGAAGCTATCAGAATGTTATTTATGACCACATCCACTGCTAGAGCCATGCCCACTACTGTAGCCTCTTTCTAGACTAGCACGCTATCATACTAAGAGCTATAGAAATATAAAAAGTCACAGACTGAAAGCWGACTTGCTTCTCATAACTTATCCCCATGGAAGTCCAGTAAATKATGGGGTGTGTCAAATGCAGCCACATGAGTCACACTAGCCACATGCAACCACACCAGAAAGGAAGGCTGCCATTGCTGTCAAACTTTGGCTTTGCTTCATAAACCTCCCCACATCATGACAATTTTTTCTCAGACCTCTCCTCTATGGTAGGAGTGCAGATTATTTTATGTTTTCCCATAAGTAGGATTATSTGGCCTATCACCTGTTCCACTTCTTCTGGATATACCCTAAGCTGTTCTGCCAAATGAGAATGAAACTAGGAAAGCCCTCTGAAGAACTTTACCTTGCAAATAAGCGCCAAAGAAACAACCAACCAACCAAAACAAAACAAATAAAACAAAACAAAAACCAAATAACTATATTAGKCAGCTTAACATTTAGCAATGAACCATGACTGTCTTTGACACACTGAATGTTGTGCTTGTAAAGACAACTGAGAGATGGACCACCTGAAGCATTCCATTATGCCATTAGACATAGTTCAGTATCATYAGACTGGCTTGAGCAATTGAGTCTGTTCTAGGTAAACATCATGCACTTAGAGGAATGCTATTCTCATTATTACTATCCTAAGTATTTTTTCACAGAATCACAGAATGGTTGAGGTTGGAAAGGACCTCTAGAGATCATCCAGTCCAACCAGGTCAAAAGCAAATGCAGCCCCTCTTATATAACACTAAATTATAACACTAGTTTCATCACTTGAATTACCATTTGATCTTCTCATAAAACTCTAATTCAGTTTATTTTGGGCTGATACACAAGCCCTAGAAAACTGTTCTTATATACCTTTTTCAATTTATTTATATCTCTAGCACTCCTCAGTAGGTTTCCCAAAAAGAATCAGGTAATTAGGCTTTGCCTGTCAGATTAATTACAAGCACAGCCCACCAGGCTGCTTTCCAAAGAAATAGATAGTGTTTGAACTACAAAAAGGTTACAGTCATAAGCAGGTATATGTGAAAAAAAGAAAACAGATGATAGGGTAGGACAACCTTCAATACTCTTTGAATATACACAGATTCACACATATACTCKATGTTTACTATTCCTTTTACTGCCTCACAGCTGTCACATTAGGACCTGAAAACTTAATCTTTGCAACTGGAACATTAAATCCCAGTCCTTCTAAAAGGCATCCACTCCCTTTCTGTTCTTCAGCTTCCAGTTCAGATCAATATTTTGTTATTTTTCTGATCAATGAGTTTAAATTTTGAATACTGGTTGTAAAACAGTCAACAGCCCACTGTTCACTATCAAACCACACAAAGYAGAAACAAAACTCAAACAGTTTTGAATGAAGCATATCAAAATGAATTAAGAAATAACAGTCTCCTTCTAGATACTTGCTGAACTGAAGAAGAAAGTAAATTATTTACAGAAATCRTTCAGAAAGAATTATTTATGACATTTACTGGATAAACTGATTTCTGAGCACAAAMACTGCTAAGAGTCAGGGCTATCCAAGTAAACATTCACATATTATTTACAAACTTACCCCGCACTGAAATTGAATCAGTAGACAAAATCTAAATGCACATAATCTCTGCAAAAAAAGCAGAGCATGATGATAAAAATACATGGGCTTTGAAAAGGCATTTTAAAAAAAATAAGAACAAGTAATAGAAATGCTAATTAGKTTTTTTTTCCCACTCCTTGAAAGTAACCCCAGAATTCACAGAATACTACATGTTGGAAGGGGCAATTGGAGATCATCTGGTTCAGACCAGACCTGGTTAAGTGAGACTGCTCAGGGCCAGGACCAGCAGTTAGGTTCTACTTATCTCCAGTGAGAGAGATTGTCTGGGGCACTTTGCCAGTATTCGAGCACCATAGAGAAAACCTTAATCAAACTTTCTCTTTTTGCAATCTGTGTGTCTTGCCTGGCTTATTCCTACCAGATACCTTTAAAAAGAGTTTCAGTCTTTTTTCTCTGTACCCTCATATTTCGCAATTAAACACAGCAACAAGGTTTAMCCACTAGCCTCTCTGCTTAAGGTTGAGAGGGCCCAGTGCGCTCAGCCTCTTCCCACATGCCAGATGCTCCAGCKTCTTCATCACCTTGGTGGTCCTTTGCTGGACTTGCCTTAGTTTGTTGGTGTCTTCCTCATGCTGGGTAGCCCAAAGTTGGATGTAACACTCCAGATGCAATCTCATATTTTGAGTCTTCAGATAGGGCTTCTGGCACAGTTTCTGTTTTTCAAAAGAGGAATTGGAATTTAGTAATATAAGAGCTACTGAAGTAAAAAGCTCATGTGATCCATATTCTCTGAAGTTTATTTGTCGTACATTGTCAGCCAAGAGYTGGATTCATCTCCAGAATGAGTTGGGTTCACAACAGTTTCTTTTAGTGGGTTGTACTTCGTGCCTAAATAAGCTGCTATGTAACTTTCCAGTCTCAAAATAAGGTTCATATGAATGTGCAATTTGCTAATAATTTCAATACAAATTATCACAAAATATCATAAAAGAACTGCTATCTTTTGGGACATTTTTGGAGTACTAACTGATATTACTTTAAGAAGTTCATATTTTTGTTACCTGCTGTTTTGCTGAAAAAACTTTCCAGTCACAGCTGGTTACAGCTATCTAAATTCAGTACTATTCATACGTACTCCATTACAATGATGCTATCAAATTATAACAAAAATTGCATACTTTTCTGTCAGAGAGTATCTGCGATGAAACAGGAATGTTAAATAGGGAAGGATTTCCAGAGGTACAAAGACTCAGATTTTTTTTTTMACATTCTGTTTTTGTTGTAAGTATAGAATCAGAGCAAAGAAGCAGCTGACTTTGAGGACCATCTTTTCAGCAYTCTGATTCTGTCCCTCTTTGATCCCCAAGAGCTTTCAGGCCCTGTGCTTGCCATCAGGCTGGTGCAACTCTACTAAAATCAAATGCTTCCTCTGAGCATTAGATAATGGATCTCTAAAGAAAAGGATTTTTGACAAGTAGATTGTCCCAGTAGATTTTAAAAAATAAACAAATACATTTTTTAAGAGTTAATCCTAGCCTGTCCTGGGAGTGCTGCAAGTTCACTTAAAGTCCTTAAATCAAGGACAAACATGCTGATGCATGGCTAATCCTATGAGTCCTGTGCAGAGCAGTGCGCAAAATCAGTTCTTTTCAGGTACTAAATTTCCATGCACCTATGTATGAAATCCCACAGAGTGCACTAATGCCAGCTGATGATGCTCAATAAATGGCTTACCTTTTTCTACACGACAGAAAGCATTTCCGTCACTTGTGGAATATCAATCTTGATATTTCTTCTTTTACTTGAATTTATAGACCTTAGAGAAATGGAAGATAATAATCACATAGTGACCTTACGTAATCACATRAAGTTAGACATAAATGCCTTTAGTAAAATATTCTATTCCAGAATTATAGAATGTGTAAMAAAATCAAGAAAAACAACAAAGACATTTGTAATACATACAATTTTTAAAAAAGCTTATTTTATAAATTCTGTAGTCATGTTTCTGAAAAAATTCTGGTGCAGAAATATCACAAATTAGTGAAGAGCACATTAGTAAGCTTTTTTAAATGCTGCAAGTGAAGCCATAGGTATTACACCATTAAATTAAATAAAAGAGTATTTAAGGATATTTAACCACCTGCAAGCACAGTGAAGCCTCTGGCTTTTCAGCAGTGTCTGAATGACTATTTTCAGAATAAGTGAATTACTTGCCCTAATGCTTTAGAAAATTCTCTATACACTGACCTACATGATTAGGCAATGAGGAATTTTTGCACAAAAAAAAATGCTTTTTAACACAATGCTAGCTAAGATAACAGTCCTGATGACGGGGCCACCAAACAGTGATACAGTTCAGCTAAATCAGGTCAACAAAATTTCAGTTAACCCAGAGCAGCATTTTCAAAAGTCCTACAAATCTACTTTYGAAGTAATTTGTAGACTCAGAAGTTATTCAATGGTTATCCTATTGAAATGTAACACAACTAACTCATTTCAGAAGATTTTGAAAGTTTGCATTTTAAACTTYCAAAACCTGAATCTTCAGAGGTACCTAAGTGCCTAAGTCTCATAGGTTTCACTGGGAGCTTGCCAGGCATGCAAATGCTTTTAAACAATATGCTGAAAAAAATGTTACACCTATTTAAATTCGGTACTATTCACGCATACTCCATTACACTGATGCKATCATATTATAACATTCACATCTGTGTACACAGAAGAGATGCAAGGGAGCAAAGCACAGGAGTGGAGCTCTGTATACTACTGAGATCTGAGAGAGCAGCAGTGCTCCAAAAGCAGGAGATGGGGACAAATCAATGCAGCTGCATAATTTTGTTGAACTCATCTAGTCAACCYGCTAGACAGCCTATTTCTTTCCAACTATGTAGTTATAGCTTTGAAGTTCTTTTTGATTCATGTGTTCTTTTTTTACTCTTCTAGTTCAAAATCATTTTTTTTTTACAGTGCTTGTTCCTATTCATGAGCAGAATGGGAGGCATAAAAAGCGCTGAAGATCTTCCTGTGGCAATTTGTGTGACTTGAGGTGGGAGATTCTCAAATTTATTTCACTGCAAGTACCACTCACACGTGATTTTCAGCTCTGTTTTAAGGAGTCATGCAGCACAGAGAGTGAAGAGCTATATGACAGAGCAGAGGCATTGGTGGATTTTTGTTTCAGGATTCGTAAAGCATTTAATCCTGCAAGACTCCAGTGTTCTGGAGAGGTGATTATACAAAAGTAGATGAGGAAGACAAGAATGATCTATCACCTAAAACTTTGAGCAATGGAGTCTCCCTGTACTTCTCATTTTGATGGCTCTTAGGGAACAGTATGAGTAAAAATGCTCTTTGCAGAAAAATTCAATAAAGCCTCATCCATCTGGTCCTCAGGAGGGAGAGTTTTAGTGGATGCTTGCTAAGAGAGAGAAAGGAGTCCTAAAGCACCTTTTTTCATCTGACTGAGAGGCTGAACTAATAGGTTAGCCTTAGCTATCTTAATCATCCCTCTTTTATACAGCCTTGCTCAACAAGCCTCTACCATTTCCTTGTCTGAAGAAATTTTCTCTGGCAGAGCCACCAAGACTTTCCTTTTCCTTACTGGATCATCATTAATTAAATACATATTAAAATGTCTGCAAGCCTCCAGTCCATAGCAGAAATAAAAAGAAACCACACAAGCACTGTGCAAAGCCACTGATTTCAAAACAAAGCATTCATAGGAATACAAGAGTATTATCTGCTTCCTGCAATGTGGACCCCTCCTTGTACAACTGAATGTTTTAGAACATTTTTGCAAACTGAAGAGCAAGAAAGAGATGAACTTCAGGTTTAAAATTTGCTAATTTTAATAATGTCCTAGCCTAGCAATGAATAAATTGTAAAGTTCTTTAAAAAAATGAGTATTCATGTTCTTTGTTTATGATGATAGGTCTCCCCAAACCATAGACTTGCCCAACTAACTTAGCTCCTCCTTGACTGAAAACTCATAAAAAGTAAAACTCGTAAAAATAAATAGTCTACTCTGTCTTCTTTCTAGTGGAGTCTGGTAAACTTTCTTTGAGATCATACTCCCTCCGCTGAATACTGTGATGTTCAAATTGACTCAAAAAAAAAACTTTTCAGCAAACTGAATCTCAAGTAAGAAATAGTGAATGACATTRTGAACAAAATCCTTTTCCATTCAGCATGGCTGGACTTTTGCTACCAGTTTCACTACAAGCRTAGTCAGTAAATGAGCTCTTCAGAAGCACTGAAAACAAGAACCAGACCAGGAATGCCATACCCTTAGTTCATGGTATCGTTCTCCACAGTCAATCTTCACATTTTCCTGCATGAAAGTTGTACAGTTAACAAAGCAGAAATAATCTCTATCTGGATATCAATACAGAGATTGAAAGAAWGATTCAAAAGAATGAATTTTAAAAGCAACCAATTTTCCAAGACAGTTGGTTCTTCACTGTGCCTGCCTTGCTATTTCAGTCAGCTGTTTTGCCTTATGCAAAACAGTAATTTTCCTTAAGTTTCCTTCTGCCTTTTAAAAGGAGCCAGACACAGCAAGCCTGACAAATATTCCTAGCAGGAACTAAGACAGCATTTCTATTTTGTTTTTAATCTTATACAAATGTTTTAAGGTGCTAAATAAAGAAAAAAAAAAAAAAAAAAAAAAAAAAAAAGAACACTTCTCACATGCGTCTTCTTATTCCGGCATTTACTTATCCCATTGTGTCAATATTTTAGAGTTTATAATTCTAACCACAAAATGACCAACAAAACACAGTGTGAAGGAGGAAAAGCAAGGATTTTAAGTCTCAATTCAAACAAAAGAACCTGAAAGTTATTTTACCACTTGCAGACTGTATGTATACCTTTTTTCTAGCTACAAGGTTCTATTTTTTAACGAGTGAGGAGAAGGAAAAGAGTGGAAAGGGAAAAGGCAACAACAGCTAATACGATATCTTATTTAGCTCTCCAGCTCTACATATCATTGGGTGAAAAGTTTGTAATTGTGTTAAGCTTTGCAGGCTGCACCTCATCACTGAACATCTGCATATCCAAAAGGTTGGCCGGAGCACATAAAAATTTGAAGAAGAAACAAATCAACAGCTTTAAGATGCACTGGATGTCAAACATGAGATAAGAGGCCACATTACACAAATCACTGCAATAAATGTTCTCCTATATGAAATATGTCACAGCTGCTATGACATAGTGGTTTTTGAGTCATTTATTCCCATGGTCTGTGAGTTTAATAGCACAATTAATACAACAACAGGAGAGAGTAAGGGTGGAAGAGGTCCAAAACTGCTTCTGCTTGAGCCTGTTAAGCGTAAGCATGGTTGCAAAACCCTGTTTGCAATAAACCCCTTAGAAACCAAATGAAAGACTTATTTTCCAGTTGGCATAAATGGACCAAATCCTCAAGCACTTAATTTGCACTCAAAAATAATAATGTGAGACTTGCTCGTATAAGAGTTTTTTGCATCAGTCCACTGAATGTAATTTCCTTCTTTCCAAACAGATTATTTTTTTCTTGGAGGATACAGCATCTCTTTCTTGTACATATATTTACCTTAAAATAAGACACTGCATTTGCTTCTTTTGAATAACAGAACTCCCTGATCTTATAAAGATGATGCTGAGTAAGGAGAAAGGAACAAAACAACAGACTGGCCTTTTACAAGTTAGTTTTATCCTGGTGTCCAAGATGGATTTTGAACACACATTTGTACCATAGGTAACACTCAGAGAAACACCTTGTAATATGGGATCCATGGGTAGACTGTGAATATCACCTGCAATGTAGACAACACAGCCCATACAAACAACCAACTTTTATCTGCTGTGAATTACAGTTACTTCTGCCTGGATTGATTCCAAAGTGTCAGTACATGTCTGTCTCTTGGAAGAAAAAAAGCCATTATGTTTTCCTTATTCTTCCAGTCCATTAGTCAATTTAAATGGGAATTTTCATAGTACTGAGAGACAACGTCAACTCAGATATGCTGCCTGCATCTAAGACTAATGTTAGATCTTCAGTGAACACCTATAAAGGTCTCATGCAAAGATGAAAGGATCATTTGATGACTTAGGCCACTCCAATTTCACAACAAGACTCAGATATGCTCCATATTCCTACAGACACACACTGCATGAAAAGAACATCTGGGAGGACACTGAAAGAAACTGGGCCTTTGGGTGAAATTTCCTATGGCTGAGGGTGCATATTGCAACATTAACTTACTGTTGTCACTTTATAGATTATAAGCATATTCATAATCCATTCAGCAGATCCTCCTAGTATATCATCTTATGCTGGAACTGATGAAGGATAAGAGCCCCTTTCACCCTTTCTGCAGATAACAGAATAGAAAAATCAGAATGTGTCATTTACATGATTGTGACTGGCACTAGTCCATCGGCACTTCTGGTTCCCAAAATTATATTGAATTTAGAGAGTATTTCTGGGAAGTGTCCAGCAGAACAAAGATTAAGCACCATTCTCTCAAGCATCTTCACATTCACCCTGGAGTTGCTACCAACACCAGCTAAGCAGTAGAGCTCTACCCAGGTGCAGCAAYTAAGGATCACAACCTGCAGCATGCAGCTTATTAATGGCAAGTCCTCATGAAATGAGCTGATAAAGTTTCAGGTTAGCTTGAAAGAAAAAAGAAGAAAAAAAGACTGAGGCTCTTCAAATTTTACTTTCATAAAGTAAAAGATGAAAGTGTTTTGGAAAGAAGATGAGAAAACAAACAGTATGCACACACAGATATTCACCTTTCCTAATGTGCTACTAGAAGAATAGTGAGCACCACAACAAATGGCAGATAACAATGTATATAAACATGATATAAACAGAGTCAAACATGATAGTACAATGCTAGATCATCCAATAKTGCACTATTTAGCTCAGAAAAGAACTGCAAAGGTCATAACTTCTTTTTCTGCATTCTCAAAAGCACTSTTTGAAGACCACCACTGTGCTTGGAAAATACTGCTTGGTTGGCCAGTGGGTTGCTGCCTGCACATCCTCTCTCTTTCTGGAGCGTTGCAGCAGGTTGGGAGAGGGGATCCTGCCCCTCTGCTCAGCCCTGGTGAGGCCGCACCTGGAGTACTGGGTGCAGTTCTGGGCTCCCCAGGACAAGAGAGACTTGGAACTTTCGGAGAGGATCCAGTGACAAGCGACAAAGATGGTGAAGGGACTGGAGCATCTATCGTATGAGGAGAGGTTAAATGACCTGGGCCTGTTTAGCCTGGAGAAAAGAAGAATGAGAGGAGATCTAATCAATATGTATAAGTATCTGAGGAATGGTCGCTGGGATTGGTGTRGAGGCAAACACTCTTCTTAGTGATGGACAGTGATGGGACAAGGGGTAACGGGCATGAGTTGGAACACAGGCAGTTCCATGTCCACCTGAGGAAGAACTTCTTTCCTGTGAGGGTGACAGAGCCCTGGCACAGGCTGCCCAGAGAGGCTGTGGAGTCTCCTTCTCTGGAGATCTTCCAAACCCGCCTGGATGCCACCCTGTGCCCCGTGCTCTGGGTGTCCCTGCTGGAGCAGGGGGRTTGGACTAGATGATCTCTAGAGGTCCCATCCAACCTCGACCRTTCTGTGATTCTGTGATTCTTTTCATATAGGCTGCTCCAGTGCAGAGTCAAAAGAAGAGAGCTTGTGCTACTGTGACTCCGTGCAATAGCCTGGGGCTATTGAAATATAAATTACAAACAGTGCAAATCTAACAAGGGTCAAGCTGTCCTGAAATAGCCCATATCAGAACTTGCTTGAGGATGAACTATAAATGGTACTTCATGCTGTTTCTCYTCTTTAGTTGCACCTAATTAAAGCATATTGCTAAATGGCAAGCTGAGGGTTTTCAGTCAAAGACTGGGGGTAGTAGCCATGCAAATACTTCCCTGTAGGCTTCATTTAAAAGAGAAAATATCAACATAAAAACATGTTGTCACAGAATAATTGTTTCCTGTAGGTAGATGAAGTGCATGTAAAAGATGCAGTATGAACAGAAAATATAAAGTATCAGAAAACTACTGAAAATATAAAGTATCAGAATGCACTGACTGGGAAGTAGTCAGGGAAAACAATTTGCCCAGAACTATTATTTTTTGTCCAGAACTAAGAATTTACCAATATCAAAGCTCTTGCACAAAAGCACTGGCAGATTTGGAATAGTCTGTCTGGCCATCTCATGAAYGGATACCGATCTGACCTTCTCCAAACATCCCTAAACAGTCTCACTGGCACACCGATCTCCTGCTGCACAGAGCGCCACATTTGAGTCTTTCTGTAAAGGTTTATTTGAACACAATGAAACACTTCTACGTGGAAACTATTGCTTTGGAGGAAAAAAAAAAAAAAAGAAAACCCACAAGAGAAGCTTCTCTTCTTCAGCATATTAACCTGGTACTCAGTCACTTCCATGAGGCTGCACTGAAAACACTTGTGCAAATCAACAGTTGGCTGGTTCCTTTAACTTATCTCCAGACACCACTGGCGACCTGCCTGAAGACAAGCACAAGTGCTGATACAGAGAGCTGGCCACCAAGCCAAACTTTCATTCTATTGCTAAGCTAAGACTGTGGCTACCTTCCATGATAGTTCATACTGGTTGGGGATGAGGGCAATGAAACAAAACCCAAACTAACAACAAAATGATGACCAAGCACAAAAATCAAGCCAAGCTTGCCCAGAATCATCACCTAATTTTAAGTCATCGATCTTGTCCAAATTTGGATTAGATGAAAAAATCTATTCAACAAACTTACCCTTAGATGATTTTCATCTTTCAAAGTGCAYTTAAAACAAAAATCATACTTCTGAGATGCTGACTGAGGGAAGTTTCATTTTTGGAAATCAGTAAATAAATGCCAGYTTTACCAGCTATGACTGATTCAGATTTTATTTTGTGCAATCTGAAGCTAAAATGCTTCCCAATAAYACTTATAAAATCCTTTAATCATACATCCATTCTGCTGAGAAAAATTACTTCTAAACTGAAAAGCAAGTCAACTCAGGACACGTTAATAACTGTGTGAATTGGACAGAACAGCAGTTGGACCAGCTACCAATATTCATAATTAAATATTTTGGACACTTAATTTTATAATTTCTTTTTATAGTTCATACCAATTAAAATTTAATAAACAACTGTAGCTGGATATATTTCAAGCCATTAAGGATCTTTACAGTAGTACATTCCTATTGGTTCAAAAATCTTCTGAACTGCCATATTACTTTAAAGTATTATGCAACAGAAAGTAATAAATAGGTAGATAACGTACATGATCAGTATCTATTACCTGCAGAAATACAGGAATTTATGCACATATTTTCTTCCCTCTATATCCGAGTAGCCCGCGTGTTCTTCTCCTGAGATATGTAAATTATTATTTCCATCTGGTGTATTGCCAAAAGGGACTGCTTAAGAATTTAATTTATTAAAGCAGGTATAAATAAAAATATTGCAGTTTACTGGAAGGGCTCTTCTCAACAATATGAATGTGTAGCTAACCTGTCTTTCAGCATTCYGCCAGCCACATGTGCATGGATGCAATGCAAACACAAGCAAGCCAGCATAGGGTTGGGGATACCAGTTTAATCTCTGGCTATAGTGATTAATTAGACTGGAAAAAAGGTGGCCTGTCAGCAAATATTATGAGTCTTTTTAGCAATCTCTTTGAAGCACTGAACACAAAGTCCTCCTGCTTTAAGGACAGGTAACACTGTACAGAAATATTAGCTCTGGGGCTCCTCAGGTGATGACATTCCTGCTCAGCTTAGACAAGAGTTAACATTTGCCACACTGTTTGGCTAACAGCCACTTGGATGTGCACATGTTCTAGCGCATGTACCACGTGCTAGTGCAAAGTAGTCAAGACGTTTTAAAGAAAAGTCCTAGAAACAGGAAGGAATTTGCAGCATCCTGTGGTTCCAATGAGAAGCTGCTTGGTGGGAGGTAGCGCGCTCCCATTCAGCCCATTTCCTGAGCCCGAGCACTCATGGCACAGCCCAGGTCCACCCTTCCCAGTGTCACAGTTCTGAATCACAACTGTATTTCTCCTCTAAYTAGTTATTTTTAAAGGTTGTTGGTTAGCTAGTATATATGAAACGCTAATATAGGAAGATGGATTTTGACAAACAGAACACTTGTTTCTCAGAGATTTTTATTAATTTTTTTGTTGTGGTTCGAATCAATGGAAAACTGGAAACCTACATTTTGGGACATACTTATGTTGGAAAGTAGTCTGGACTTCAGTAATATGCACTTTGACAATTGTAAAGTACAGAATATTTAAATGAAGTCTGCAAACGCCAATTACCAAAAAAAAAAAAAAAAAAAAGAGAGAGAAAGAGAGAGAGAGAGAGAAAGAGAGAGAGAGAATTCAGCCTAGCTGGACAATGTGAAACCCAGGCAAGGAGGCAAACTTGGTTTCCTGTTGCAGCATAAGCAGGGACAAGGACCTTCTAATAACGAAGGAGTCAGTCAGCCTTGAAATCAGTGGAGCATAGCTGCAAAACAGAGCTTTGCTGCCTATTAGGCATTTAACCTTGACTGCTGCTGCTGCTAAGTGACAGCTCTTCTCTGCTATGGGAGGTCAGAACTGGACTRGTTTTAGAAGACAAACAAAGCTGCTATGCCTGCAAATGAAGTCTTGGCACATCGAGCTGAAGGGGAAACGCTTAGGAYCCGGCTGCCTGGACCAGCTCTGACCTGCAGAATGCTGATCTCTACTGAGAAGTGGATTTGCTTATACAATACCATAGCATCCTGCATTATTGTTCTTTAGCGTATATCCTGCACTGCAGATCTTCTATCCTTCCTATGTAAAGTAGGAAGTAGAAGTAGGAAGTAGAGAAACAAAGTATCTTCCCAGGTAGGAAAGATGCAAAAAATGTACCATCTGATTCACCACTATTTTGCAGAGGAGTCAAATATTGTTTGGAAGGCCGAAGAAACATAAATGGACCAAGAAGTGCCTCGCTTGTGTGAACTGCAGTACAGAGAAAAGCAAACACACTAAAGCAGATCTGTCTGTGCATTCAATCTGACCTCAAACATCTACTCCATTCAGAAAGCACAGACTTCTGCAGTACCTCATTCTGACAGTCTTTCTGGAGGTCACTGGAAAACACTGGGWTATGTGTTACCAAATTACCAAAATGCCCTGCAGCATGAAACCTTTGAGAGAATCAGTGTAATGCAGCTACAAAGTCCTACAAAGTCAGCTATCACAACTCTGTAAAGTTTCAAACAAAGGTTTTCAAAGCTTCAATGCGTCTCAAGTGCATTCAATATCAAATTTGTTGCAAAGCATTTATTAGTCCTGCTGACATTCTAACAGGCTTTTTAGTATATTTGAAAACAGATGTCAAAAACAGAGTAGTGTTGGCATCTATTTCTTTTTTAAAAAAAGACGGAACTGTATTTTTTAATATATATATATGTATATCTGGTGGTCAGAAAGAGTAGGAATGACCACATTGTATTTTCACAAAATATGTTATTTTTAAAAAATGATATTCACAGAAATAGATTATTGAAGTTTCTCTTGTTTTCTGAATTATGCAGTCCCATGCTTAAAGACAAGCCTCTGTTCTGAGATAGCCTTAAAAATAAACGGACTTTGGCCCAGCTGCTCCTTTCAGAGGGCTCTTCTAGCGTTCCACTCTACCAGAGGATGGAAACCTGAGTTCAACATACAAGAGCACAACTCCTTTCAAAGCATTTTCACAAGCAATTTCCGCACTACAGAATAACCCTTTGCCTGTGAAGTCTCTTGAGACATGAAGTATTTCTGTCCAAATCACTTGTCTGCCCAGTCTGAAACAGGGAAAAGCACTCATGACTCTAGCTCAGTGTTTTGAGGTGTGAGAGTCAAACAATTAATCTTTGGCCCAATTTCATATAAAATGAGGGAGCGAATTAAAAAAAAAAGACCAAACCGAGAGGAAGCCATGGGGCAAATTGAGGTTCCTGCCTGGAGACGGATACAGCAGGAATTCAGCCTGGATCTACCCAGGCTTTTATCCCAGAGGCACTGACCCACTCTAGGCCCACTCATCTGAGRGGCAGATGTCTGTGAGTCAATTCCATCTCCAGTCAAAAGAAAAAAGCAACATTTTAAGACTTTGTACTGAATTTTTTTCCTCTAGCCACCTGAAAGGTAAATTGGAGATTTGAAAGACCTTTTATCCTTTCTCTGACTCATTTTTGGCCTTTGTACCTCAGSCTTTCTGCCTCTTTTTCTCCAGCTGTAAAATGATATATCTATCCTAACTTCTCATACCTGCAATGAGAATCAGGCCCACCTGCTTTGGCACATACAGCTGCCCAGAATATCCAAGACAAGCTTCAGGCTTTCATTTACGTCAGCAAACCAAAGCATAGCCATAGGAAAAGAGGATGAACTACACTATTTTGCACAGAGAAAGGCGAAAAGAGAGAGGGGATGAAGAATGCACTTTATGTATCCCGCCAAGCCTTGGATGAAAAAAGCTGGAGGAATTGATGCACAATTCTGTACACCAAATATGGACWATTTTTCCTTCCTCTGCTAAAAGGATCAGTCCAGAGGACCAGCAAGCCTGTCACTACTGCTGATTCTTGTGACATGGACTTTTGCTCTGAAGCCCTAGGAAATCTAGGAAAATATCTAGACTCATTTAGCAGATCTGATTAKTTTAATCACATTGACCACAATATTTTTGCATGTTTATTCTTTGATGTTTCTCCTTTGTAATAGACTTGAGATAGCATCTGAAGAGAAAAATGCACTCTTTTGGAAAGAAGTACCGGTAATGAATACACCTCTAGGACTYCTCAGAAACCCCACGGAAGGATCTTTCAGATAATCAGACAACAGTTAATAAGTTCCTAGTGCAAATCATCAGGGTGTCTTCATCTCCCTCCTCCACATACGTGGCAAATATAGTGAGCTTGCTGGAAAGAAAGCAAGAAATACTTAATTTTTCACAGAATAAATAACATCTTTGGCAGCAGACTGGCATCTCAGAAGAGAAGGGAATTAACTGTGGTCTCACTTTATACCAGCTAGTTATTGTCTTCCCCACAGCTCTGCTCAGTAATGGTGCTACCAGTTACACCTTCTCAGCATGTGACTTATCTATTTTACACTGTTTCTCAAGTGAATTCTCAATGAATGTTTTATTATTTTTTTAACTGGGGYAGAGTAGGACTGATTTCAAAAGGATATAGCAAACTAAGATAAAGAAAGTTTACATGAGCTACTCAGCTTCATATAGGATGTGACTAGTGACAGCYGATTCGTTTTACTTAAGTGTTTTATCTTTTGCTGCATGTTGCTTTTTTAATCAGTCACCATCCCCACATATATACTCATACATATATATCCACACACACATCTAGCTTTTCAAGGGAGAGAATGTTTTCTCCTTTCCATTGAATCATGTCTAGCAGGTTTGTACTTCACCACAGTCTATGGGACAAAAATAGCTGCAGCGAACAAACACCTTTGGATCTTCAGTAGTATTTTAAACATGAGCCTCCTCTCTCACGCAATTTAGTAATATTCTTTATAAATCACCACTTCTGATGACAAACATACAGGTTCCCACCCACAAAACTATAGGCTATATTTCTAGCTATTCTTTTGCACTTTCTTTTGCATTTGAAAAGCAAGAAAACTGTAAGATGCCCCCTGACAGTTTTTCACTTTTCAGATTACTGAAACACTATACATAAGCTGATCCCCTGGTGTCAGAAGTTTGAAGGAACCCAAAGACTCTTGCTTTGTTTCAGAGTCTTCCACCCTGAACCAGTGCAACATTATAGATCAGCTAGGAGATACCATTCATTACAGCTCTGGTAGTTTAACCCACTGTTTTGTTGCCCAAAGCCAAAGTTTCTACCTAAAGCAAGCAATGCAATAGAGATTGACAAGAAGTGTTTTATAAGAAAATTTTAGCCTCCTGGTTTTAGCAGATGTGCTTGTGGGCATTCACAATCAGCCTGCCCAAGCACAAGCCCAAGTACAGTGATGAACATCCTAAATATACTGCTGTAGCACACATGGTACAGGGTAACTTCACTGCATAAAGTCAAAATCCTGAGTATTGATGTAGATAGGCTCAGTTATTCTGCACATTCTGATCTCCATGATACACATCAATTTTGAAGTCTGTAAAGAAATTCCACAGACAAGCAGCATCTGAAGCACTCTGTTTTSTGAAGGATGCAGGACCTATTTGATWGATTTTTTCTTAGGACTGGCACATTTTAAAAAGCTGTCAGGGACCRATCTCTGTGATAAATCCTTTGTATTTCATGTCTGTTACTATCTCCTTAAACTATTCTACTTAGTTAAGCCATCATTTTGATATTAAATGCATATTTTTACATAAAAATTCCCATGCCAAGTCAAGAGACATTTTACAGGACCTGCAAAATAAAAACCCATAGCTAGCACRGAAAACAACACAAATCCCCAAGCCTCTAGTTCTAAAGCTAGTTCTCTCTAAACTTCAAGCACTGAGTACGTACTTGGATATTTGTCTTTTCATGTCTCTGGTAACTAAACGACAGAATAACAGAGTTATCAAGTAAGACAGAGTAAAAATATTAAGGCTATGAAAAGTAATACCACTCCAGAAACGGTTATTTGCACTTTTCATAACACCTGAGACTCCTAACTACAGTGCTCTGCCAAGCACTGTATAAACATAAAAATGAATTATATTCTCATGTGCAAATGAATAGCATTTTTCTATGCACATAAAAAGATCTTTAACACTTGCACTCCGGGCTGATGGCRATCAATATTCAACTTCACGGCTTTTTAAAGCTTCTAAAAGAAGTTCTTTCCCCGTGTCTCATCTCAGTACAGAGAGGTGAAAATAGAAACTGAAATAGCTCTGAGATTTATCAGCTTACCCTGGCATACCCCAGGAGCCTTTGGGACTTCAGCCCCGATTCACAGGAGCTTTCATGCTCATGAACACAGCCACACAACCCCTGCTCCGCCAGGACCTGGCTGCCATCCAATACACAACTGGCTTTCTTATGAAGGGGATTTGCTATGTCCTCTGACAGATATGCAGGTTCAGACTTTCCCCAGAATGGAATCCTGATTGAAAACTAAAGCTCTGCCCTTTACAAGGATTTTTTGTTGTTTATGGTTGAAGCCAACACTATTGTTCTGAATGCACATGCAGGGGGTCAATCTACCACATGTGTTTTTGAGAAACCGCTCCTAAGGAAAGGGACAAGCTAGAGAGAACAAGCCAGCCAGATTAGCCCCTGCTGATSTCTCTGACACATTAAGAGTGTCAAAGCTTGAAGGTTTTTAAATTTCAGAGACTGTCTCTCATTTCCTTAAACACCAAAAACTTAAAAAAAGTTTTTACATAMAACATGCAGCAGCTGAGAGCCTAAAAGCCTGAAGCCCACTTTCATCACTTCAACAAACAATTATTAGGTAATTAACCAAATATACATTTCAAATTTCTTCCACGTAAAAAGAACTTTACTTTTATCAGGGTCTGGAGAGCAATGTATTGCAACACAAAGTATTGTCATCTAGTTACTGCTTCTGAAAGCAAAAGTTTGCCGTTTGATTTATCACTAGGAAACAGTCCGACAGCTCTGCAGTTTGCAACTGAGGAGGCCACTTAAGCAGCTTAGTGTTTTTCTGGTGTTCTCCACTGCCTTGTTCTTCAGGCAGCTCTACACTTAGTGCACAGAGTGTATGTTATCAGAATTTACAAAACTGATTCTCATTTCACAGAATTTGATGTGTACATTGCTGATTGAGGCCCCARCAGTTGAGCAGTGAACTACCAGCAAAACCTGAAGAAGTTCAAATGAATACAACAGGAAAAAGAATAGAAATCTCAAATCTCTTTTATTAACATTTTTTTCTACAACATGAGATCCTTCTTCTAAAAACAGTATTGTTCCAGGCATTACATACATTATTCCTTCAGCAACTTAGCTGTCCCTGAGACACTTCCAGTGTCCATAGAGCTATACGAGCTGGCAAACACACTCTCTGTTTCCACYCTTTTTTAGCCAAAATTAGACTTCCTTGGGAAGGTCCCATGCAGGAGATTCTAAACTGCAAAGGTTTACATCACTTGCACTTCAGTACTGTCTGCAGAATAGGTAACTCTGAGCGAGGCACTCTTCTCTCTTTCCTAGACTGTTAAAATGMTGAAGAAATCTCAAGTAAAACATTCAGAAAATCTTTTCTTTTTGAAGTAACAAAAGTCATAGCCAAGCTGTTAATACTGAGATGCTGCATGACAGTTGGGACATTCTGCGGTCCCTGACAACCACGAGCAGCAATTAGGAGAGGCAATGGAGTTCACTTCATCTCCTCCGCCAGCCTCACAGTGCTCTGTATTTCTGTGACCATTTACTGCWAGTAGAAACACGTTGCACTTGTTCCCTGTGGACAATTTAATGTTCCAGAAGCTTCAGAATTCATTTTCTATTGAGACAAATGTCTCTCCTCTAATAAAAGTAACTGTCAGATTTGTGAAGCAAATACAACAGGAAAATAGATGTGTGCCGATTAGTCGAAGACAGACATTTCTTTGCAACAGTCACTCTAGCTGAAATATCTAGGAAATAGCAAAAGCCTTAAAAAGTGAGTTGAAAATGCAGTTAAATTGCAACATACGCATGTGCTTAAGACAACTGCTACTGTCAGGGAAACAAGTAGCAGCATTTATGTATGTGCAAAAATAMAGATTTCATATGCATAGCATAAGCTTTCTCCCCCCACCCCCCCATCCCCAAGGTCTGCCTTCATGCCTTTAACTCTCCCCATTAGGGGACTTAAGGCTTTTTTATGGCAGCTACTACCTTATTACCCAATTAGGCACCTTATTTAGCATCTGCAGCATCTGCATGTGCCAGCTTAGCATMCACTGCTACTGGGGGTGGTTGTGGATGACACAATAAGGGAGAATTTAGGGTCTGCAAAGACAACCAAGGAAAGCAGTGCTTTAACTCCAACTGAAACAACTTTGTTCCTACAGGATGGTTCATGTCATCAGAACTAATGCCCAATAACAGAAAAAAAATGCATTTGTGCTCTGCAAGCACTTCAGTGGTGAAACTGGRCAAAGGCTCAGGTGCCTAACTTGTTGATCAGGTCAACCCCGATAAACAGGACAGAAGAGAATGGGGAACTTAACCACAAACTCATCATAGCAAGTGAAAGGGYTTTATTTATGCCTGTTTGTGTAAAGAGCTACAACCATTGCCTAATGTTTTGAGCATACCAGGCCTCAGTTCAYGCTAATCTGGAAGGGGTTATCCACAAAATCTAGCCCCTCAGCCCTCATGTCATGGCTTACTCAACAGTTTGCAAAGACCGAAGTGTAAGTAAGTGGTTAGAGGAAAAAATGTGACTGTGCAGCACCCTACTTGGACAGAGAGCCTTCTGGTAGACTTGTTGTCTTACCTGTGCTGAATTATTCCTTTTCTCAAACAGGTCASTAACTTAACAGGAACTAAATAAAATAGATTTTAATATATTAAATCTATCTATCAGGTATTAAAACATGTCTTTTAATAAAATATATTAAGATGCCCAAAACATACCTATTTGTAAATAACAAACACCAAAACTCAGAAGTTTGAGTTACTTAATGAACAAAATTTAGCATTTACATACAGAGTTGTTGCAGTAGATTCAAATGCTAATTCTGCAATCAGATTCTACCATAAGTTAACCCTGACATGAGAAAGTGGGCAAGTGAATAACTTATTCAAATAGCTGGATCCAAAGTACAGATATCCCCAGACAATGGGTAAAACTGAAGGCATTAAAGCTAAAAAATCTAAAGCTAAAGAAGTCTSTAAGAGTCATGCTCAGTTATGGACACACTACAGAAAAAGCCTCTTCATGGAAGCTTGTGTGCTAAAGCTGTAATATGACTGTATCAAATTAGCACAAATTTGCAAAAATATCTTTACATCCTAGACAAATTGCATCCATTCCTGCCAGGTACTCAGGTGCTCTATATATAGACCTCGTTCTTCTAGTACAATATCAGCATACTGGTGACTCAGATTAACATTTGCATTTTCCTACAGAGCACACCTCTGTCAATATACTCTAGTAGTTAGATATCCATACGGATGCTGGGTTCAGGTATCCAGGCGTGAAACCTTCACTCCAAGCACAGGGATGGAAGCAGAGTGCCAGTGCCCACGTAGCASTTCTGCAGGCAGCATAAGTGCTCAAAGGGATCACTTCTGACATCTTGTCTTGACTCTTAAATCCTGGCTGTGATCCCAGTTAAATTTGTTCAGTTATAATTTCTTTATACTGTAAAGCCTCCCTCATCAATAACAGCCTACAGTGCTACAGGAAAGCTGAGGCATTCATAACTGTTTGCTGCACTCAGCTTCTCCAGTGACAGATAATGTTTGACTCTCAGGTTCAGATGGATATACACTTTAAGCTCATAAGGAAGAATGCTAAAAGAGAAAAATGGTCCATGCTAAAATATCCTTAAGGAAAAAGGTACGCTTGTAAGAATATTCCTATAGGAGCTTTCTTTCTTCATAAGAAGTACATTTATTTCTTTTTAGGATAAATTATRAGGCATGCCAAGACTCCTTATAGAATACCACAGTCTAGTGATCTCAGATCTACTCCACAGATCAGGTCTGTTAGCCATTTAAAATGATTAAGTATTAAAAAAACATAAAATTGCTTCAGTGGATAAACAGTTCAAGAACTGTGGCTATTGCTTCATCAACAGCTTTCCAATTGATCTCTTGCGCTCAGTGAGGCCAATAGCTTCTATTTCAGTTTGGCAAATTCAGACACTTGGTCCTGCTTGTCAGCTTGGTCCTGCTTCATCATAACAATACGTCACATTGCTCATGGCTTGGGAGGGAATTTGCATATTTTAAACTTTAATGTTCTGAATATGCTGTAGGAAAGTTTCTCCTTGATCGCAGCTCATAACAAGCCATGAAGATACCTGGCAGGCCACAAATCCATGGTTTTCMGGGTGTACAAAAGATCTGCCCACAAAACAAAGATTCTCTGCTGCAAATTAAAAAAAAAAAAAGGTGGTTGGTATGTTTGCACCATCACTTCYGAAGCCCCCTCCTCCAAAACAAAAAACAACTTTTTATGTCAACTGCATGAATTCACACAACTGATCTAAATGTAAATATGGAAGCATGGAAGAAAAATTAAAAAACTAACTGTCTTATATTACATTTATATAAAAGATTTATAAAGCTACAGAAAGGGGAATGTTCATGCAAAAGTGATAGGGACCTGCACACAAGAATTAGTAGAAACAGTTTTATATCATTTCAGAAACTTAAATTGTATATTTCACCTACCACTCATACAAGAAAAATAGTTTATTCTGAGATCATCAAAAATCTGTAAAAGATAAAACTTGCAAGATGAATTATTAGTGTGGTAATTTCAATGCGTCTCCCCCCGACCCGTTGCCCCACGTCCCAGATATTACCCAAACCGCCGCGGCTCGAATCAGACGAGGTCGGGGAGCTCGGCCGCTTCACAAGCCGCTGGATCCCAGGGGGCCCGCGACCGGGGGCCTGATGTCTCCAGGGAGGTAAGTAGGTGGCCGGGAGGCGAGGGATCCGGGGAAGGGAGAGAGCACACAGAGGGAGAGAAGGGGGGTTCCAGGACACTCACGCAGGCCTCTCAYGCACCAATCACACRCYRCGGACRGAGGTAAGAGACGAGACGCGAGCTCAAACATAACWCAACTGGAACCGTTTATGRAATGGGAACATGAACTCTTATAACTTTCGGGGAGAAACTGGGGAAAACGAYTGGGGGGAAGAGGGACAGCCCTGCCAAAGCCATTGGCTGGGGCTGAGTTCCCACGACTTGATTGGTGGGTGAAAAGAGGACGGGTAAAGACTCCAACTGGGAGAACAACCGAGGGGCTTCCAGAACTTTCCATAACACAAGTGTAATGAGTTAAACAGAACTCAACAAACAAATATAACAAATATAGACAAATATACACAAAACTGATTAGCCCTGTCTTGAGCATACTCAGCGGGGTTAGGCTGGCCCGCAACAACCTTCTTCTACATGTGATCTTT
The DNA here is from genome assembly GCA_003342815.1 of Eudromia elegans. Classification (NCBI taxonomy): domain Eukaryota; kingdom Metazoa; phylum Chordata; class Aves; order Tinamiformes; family Tinamidae; genus Eudromia; species Eudromia elegans. The sequence continues at coordinate 405,668 of PTEX01000119.1, forward strand.
GTGAGAGAGGGATTTTTTTTTTTCTTTTTTTTTAAAGGCTTAATACATAATCTGACATGGATAATTGCTTAAAAAGAAACAGCATCTTTTTGTCAGAACATCATTTAGCTGCGCAAGAGGTTAGAGAATGGTAATTAATTGCTTAATTGTTTTGAAAGGACACGCATACTAGAAAGGATGACCTTTCAGTGGCACTTTGCTTCAATGGTACATTAATTATAGCTGAATTTCAATGGGTCTCCTATGGGAACACATGACATTCACACTAATACCAGACAAGTTACTGTGGTCCTAGTTTTTACAGCAAACGCCTTATACTAAACTAAAGCATTGTTTTGCTCTTGGTCTGTTATTCCTTTGAAAGCATTATATTTTTCATTGCTAACCAAGCATTTCTTTGCATTTAAGCTCACTATTTCTCATAGTCTGCTAAGCTGACAGCACATAATTAAGTAAACACACAGGAAAAAGACAAATCAGAAAATGACAAGGCCGGAAACTTCAGTAGACTGGAAGAGTCTTCTTTTAGCTCTTGATTACATTCATTATTTTTCTTTTAAAAGTTTTTATGAGAGTTTTTGCAGAGTTCAGTGCTTTAATCCTGGAAAGTCAAGGCCTAAGTCTAGAAATACAGAAGAAAAAGTATCTGATGCAGATCACACCCTACTAATTTAGCTGAGGAGCAAAAGGTGTAAACCTAAGGAAAAAAGTAGGGCTAGAAAAGAACACAGCACATGCGTCCATAAAGCTAAGCACCTGCCTGTTCTTTCTGGTTTTGTCCTTCAGTCTTTGTCCTACCCTCAGATCAGCAAYATCAAGCTTGTGAGATTGTCAGAGTGGAGAGGTTCCTCTATGGAAAAGGGAATAAAATTGTATGCAATCCACACCTCCTTTAGGAAAGCATATTTTCAAAAGACAAGTAAACATGCTTGGGGAAATCTGCCATGAATATAGAGMTTTTCATTTGCTTTGCCTGTTTTCAAGATTCTGAAGGCCACAAAATATTATGCAATTAGACCACACAGCATTCTGCTCATTTCCACTTCTTCTCTGCAAACTCAAAGTCGTACCTTTTTCCCCTAAGACTGCAATGAGGATGATTTCTTACTCTGAAGAACACCCATCTTGATTAGAGAAGATKAAATTATGCCAATAATTTCTTCACCAATAAAGCACTAAAGAGAAAGGCCTCATCTCTTATACAATTTGCTGTTCTGCCTGCTCRATTCCAAGGTAATGCCATCCTTCCCTGTGCTAAATTGGAAACTGATGCTTAGCAATATACCTTTGGAAAAGCTGCTTTAGAGAGTTTGCTAAATCCTTTTTYCCTATCACCTCTTAAAAATGGAAAAGCTGATAGACTTACTTGAATGTCTCCTGAACTCCACAACTAATTACACACTTTGAGTTTAGATGTCGTGGTATTGATCTCACCAGATAACATATTTTCCATTTTGTATCTTTTATCTCAAAAAACTCTCCAATGCTTTTCTTTCAGCACAGCATATTTTTTTAGCACGTCTTTTCAGCCATGAGATTCCTGCTGGGAAGCACTGCTAAAATGCAAGTCTCTGCAGACAGCGGGACCCTAACCACAGAAATGCTGGCAGGTATTTTAACTCCCATTTTGAAAATCTTTTTATGAAGTATACACAGTACTCCTGTTTGGTAAATACTTGTTTTTCTTTCAAGGCATAAGAATTAATTACTGAAATTTTATTTTAAGCCTAATTTAGAAGCCAGTACAAGCAGCCTTTTGAAACAGTTTCAAGGTGTTAATGCATTGCATATTTTGTCACGCTAACGAACAACTGTTCAGGCTTAGATTTCCCACCRTCTTCAAGAGGACTGGAAAGGGTAAAGCAATGTGTGCTCAAATAGCCAGGCCCTTCCTGACAGTCCTTTGTTCTCCAAGGCAGCTGCGGCACAAGAGGGGGTCGGCAGGCACAGCCAGGGACACGCTGGTCCTAGGTAGAGCCACTTTGAGCTTGCCTGCCTGCCTACAAAGAGTGCTGCAGTAACGAGCCCGTGCTGCTTCTAGTCCTGCAGCAATCCCAGTTGTCCCCGGATGGCCTRTTTCTTCCTCTTTCAAAAGTATTCACAAATTCTGTTTTCTTGTAGGCAGAGAATCAATTCTTACAACACAGTTAYAAGATATAACTTACTGAAAAATGTAATTCCTCTTCCAACTGGGGAATGATTTACAGTTCCCKAAATCAGCTACCTGTATGCAGTGGCCCACATATCTATGGGTAAAGCACACCTAACTCTTGACAGAATAAAATAATCCTCATTTGTACTTATTCCTCTTCACGTTCTCCCTTTCTTCTACATAAAGGTCTACAAGAGAGTAAAAAGGCACATTCATCTGATGTGCTCCTTTTATTTTAAGGAAMCAGTTTCAGTCTGTTCCTAGATAAATTTGTGCCATAGATTTTTGTTCATACCCCTTAGGTGACTTAGAGCTCCAACMCTGGCATGAAGACACGCAAGAATATATGTTATCACTAACCATTACTTAGATGCAATCAAAATAATGCATGACAGTCAGACAATTGTCGTCAAGACTATAGTTCCCCCACTATCATTCCCATTATTAAAGATTATAATTCCCCCATGCAGCACTACAGGCCTGGGCAGAGCGGCTGGAGAGCTGCRCRGCAGACARGGACCTGGGGGTGCTGCTCGACAGCCAGTGCACGTGAGGCAGCAGGGCGCCCAGGGGGCCCAGGAGGCCAAGGGCTCCTGGCCGGGATCAGGAACAGTGCGGCCAGCAGGACCAGGGACAGGATCGTCCCCCTGTGCTCGGCGCTGCTGAGGCCGCCCCTCGCGCACTGTGTCCAGTTTGGAGCCCTCCCTGCAGGAAGGACATGGAGGAGCTGGAGCGAGTCCAGGGAAGGGCAGCGGAGCTGGGGAAGGGGCTGGAGCTCAGAGCTCACGAGGAGCGTCTGAGGGCGCTGGGGCTGTTCAGTCTGGAGAAGAGGAGGCCCAGGGGAGACCCCATCGCTCTGCACAACTGCCCGAAAGGAGGKTGCAGTGAGGGGAGGGTCGGTCTCTTCTCCACAATAACTGCCAATAGGACAAGAGGACATGGCCTCGAGTTGTACCAGGGGAGGTTCAGGTTAGACATCAGGAAGGATTTCTGCATGGAAAGAGTGGTGAAGCCTTGGGAGAGGCTGCTTAGGGCTGGTGGACCCCTGTCTCTGCCATGTGTAGATGAGRCAATTTGTGGACATGGTTTAATAGGCAGGGTGGTGACTGGACTCATAATCTTGAAGGTCTTTTCCAACCATAATGATTCTGTGATTCATGAAAGTCTAGAAGATTCTTAACTGGAAAGTCTGTCACACAAAATCTTCCCCTCACTTCTGTTTCAGTCCCTAGCCCTTTCTGTCATCACTTCTCATTCTTTAATATTCCCCTTTTCTTTGTCTTGTCTTTCATTTTTTCTCAATGTGTGCTTCCAGCAGTGCCTTCTACAAGTGGAGTTATTTCTACTGCAAAATTTCAGGGAACTATGCAATTTTGGAACTGTGCAAATTTATTATTTAATTTCCTCTGTTATGAAGAGCATTAAAACATAGCAGTCCATCATCCTTTCAGATGGGTCTAACACATCGAATAAATTTTAGATGGCATATATAAAGGTGCATATATAAAGCATTATTAGCCCTATAATATTTAACTAGACAAATTCCAGCAGAGAAATAGAAAAGGTGAGAGAGTAGAATCTATCTAATCAATCAGAGTTGTTTTACATAGGGAGAGAAGGTATTTATGCCAAGCAGATGCACAGGCACCAGAACAACACAGTTGGGAGCATGGTGGCAGCTGAACCTCTGTCTTCTGAGTTCAAGAAGTGTTTCAGAAATACAAATAATGAGGTCTTTGAGCAGCAATCGTTTCCTGGTACTATTCTGCCTAAAATCTCTTATTTATTAATGTTACCTACAAGTAACGTGTATTTTACCAATTTGCTTTTAGGTTTATATATCCCAGGCAGCCCAAATAATTCAATCATTAAAACTGAAATAAGGTCCCTATGTAGAGCTTGGGAAAAAGACAGGCTTAGAAGATCTCAGCATTTGAGAATGATTAGACTATGAAATCTGTGAAATCCTCTGTGGGAAGAATTGAGAGATTTAACCTTGGAGTGTGCTTTAGGTGACCGATTACTGGAAGAACTGACTGGATTTCGGCTAAAGATTAGGTCRAGTTATAAATAGGATACAGTTCATCTCTGGGTGTTCAACCARGGCTGTGGCTAATGGTTTATAAACAAGTTTAACTGAAGTGCAGTACCCTTCCTTTGCACCATGTAGAAACAGTCATTATGATTAATGCTCTTATCACACAGAACACCTTGCCTTTGATGCATATGCACTTTCATGGGGGTCTCTAATGTTAATATCCCAAATTAGCACTCGGGATTTTTTTTTATTTTTAAGAGGCAAGTAGTGATAAATTCCTAAACACCAGAGAGAGATTCTAGGATTTTAATTTTGCCTTCATTTATCAAATAGGAAAGCTATATGCCACGACAGTGCTCTCATTTCCCCTGTGAAGTCACACACATGTATCAAACATGGAATTGCCATCGACTTACTCCTTACCTGGGGACAACATAAGCTTCTTAGCACTTCAGTGCATTTTACATAGCCAGGACACAGTGTCAAAGTGTCTTGAAGCAGACTTATCCTAGTAGCATCACTGGATGTACCAGCACAGCATTGCTGTTGTTGAAATACAGAAGAATTATCATTCTCTATAATCTTTTCATCACAGAGACTCGAAATAAAGTTAGGGTTTCATGTTATTACATACTGATTGCTTGTTTAAGCTTTCAAGGTTTCAAATACTTACATATCTGCATAAGTGGCAACCCTGTGTTCAAATTAATTTCAAAATGGGGAAAAATACCTGGTAGGTATTTTGGGGAAAAATATCTGGTATGGTAGATGCCAAGTATACAAAAAAAAAACCAAACCCACACTATAATACTTTCCATCCCAGTCACATAGGAACAGAACCAACCTGTCAACTCTTTGCCTATTTTGTCTGCTCTACCCTTGCCACACAAGACAAAGACTGGCAGTTTTGGCAGCAGAAACAAAATAAAGATCATCTGGAAATCTTCACCAAGTTCATGAAAGTAGAGCCAAGAATCTTCCATAAACAGTCGCAGATGAGTAATGAGTTGTGCATGAGAATGCCAAACATTAACTATTGCTGTAATTTACCTATACTCAAGTTCCTGATGTTTTTTCTGGCCAGGTACGGCCTTTTATTCAATTCATCACAATGACAGCATGCCCTTACTGCTGCCAGAAACACCCACTTGAAAAACAGCAAAACTTGTCTTTCATAGACAGGTTGTGGGGATGGTCTCCTTGTTTTGCTTTGTGTTCTCCTCTCCACTCTGTCCTGCAAAGTTGGCAAATTCAACTGTCAAGTCCCAGCTTAAAGTAAGTATTCTAACTAGGCCCTTCACCCATAAGTGATTTTTCATTGTTGCATTTTATCTGATTTYTAGTACTCCATCTCTGCTTTTTTCTTCTACTTGACATTTTGATTTCCCTCTGAATTACTTACAGTCATCTTCTAATGATTTCTCTTCAGCATTTTGTGCTGACTGTATTATGTTCACTGCCATTATATAGCATACATGTACATGGCATATGTTCATGTATGTATATGTATGTTCACACAGACACATTAACAATAATGCAGATTTCAAGCTTAAATTATTTTTATCTTCAGCACAAATACACTCAAGAAGGGACATAGCCTGGAGAAAGGCTTCCTCCACGCCTTTCAGTACCTTACCTTTCAACCACCTCAGCTCTTTCATTAGTTCTTACCTAACGCTTCACTAACAGCTGCTTTTCCAAACATTATTGATGCTTTATTGACCTTGCAATGGATTTGATTTTAAGACTAATGCATCTCTATGGATAGTACACATATAGACAAGCCTTAAGCATCTCTGGGGAGTGGCAAACTTTCCTTTCTTGCCATGTCACACGAAAAAAAAAAAAAAATCTTCCTGCTATTCAGTTTGGCAATTGTTTTCTGATACTTGAATCATTTAATTGCTTATTTTTTATGTAAGCAACTACAGTTTGCTTGTCATGATATATGGCAGTCATTGCTACAGAGAATCCCTGTCTAGATCAGCGTCAAGGTCTAAATTCACTACTAAGGACATTCAGAATGAAGTTTTAATCTGTCCTGGTAAGTAACCAAGTTTTCATCCTGCCGGCTCCAATGTAAGTCAAATTGCCAAGACACAAGGAAAATATCCTGCTGATTCAGCTTCTTCATTAGAGGCTTTCAAATCTTTTCTTTCCTCCTCCCTAAGTAAACACAGTAAATCCCYAAATTTTAAAACTGCTGAAACAAGGCAACAAGGAGAAAAATCTCCGAAACGATACCAAATTTATCAAGCTTGAGGTTTGCATCAGTTCTGCTTTAGAGCTGTATGTCCTTAAATGGACTAAACAGASCCAACAGCTTGGCTTTCACCCAGTACTCAGAGAAAGTACAGCCCCTGGCAGTCTTTAAGATTTCACTTAATTCTGGCACCAGTGAAGCAGGAATCTAAATCTTAAACACTTTCATTATTACCTGGTTGTGCAAGGAACAGAGACAAACTGTGTTTTTAGGGCTGCACAACAGTGTTCAATTTATTATTCCAGAATCAAAGACGCTGCAGGACCTCAGACCACACTGCAGAGCAAATGGGAGGTCAAGTCAGCCCAAGCCTCAGACAAGCCAGAAGAAAACGGAGAGGAGATAACAGAGCCTGGGTCTGCTCCAGCACCTTTGCTGAGCTGAATAACCCTGAAGTTACAGGGTGGGCTCAAATAACTAATATATTGGTTGTCTGACTGCTGTTCTGTGGCAAACGGCTTTCCTCAAAGCTGCGGGAGGGAGGAGACGTGTCCTAGGACAGGAATCGCACAAGGCTGCCAATGAGTCACGGCATATAGACACGAAAGACAGACTCAGCAGGCTTATTTGGGCACTCAGTCCTGTCTCAGTTCTTACAGAGGACCAGCAGACCTCTCAACACTGCCAATTTTGATGGCTGTTCATCCCCAAGAGACCAGCTAAGGCTTAAGATGTTGTCAGATGGCCTAAGCTGACCTCAGAGCAAGTACAAGCCAGTCCACAAGCAACTCTGCGAAAGCAGAGAGTTTTTTTGCAATTTCCCCCAAATGTTAGGTGAAGATTCAGTATCTTTCTTTGCACTTGGTTTTAGGCTTCTGACTCAAGCAATAAAAATGGTTGTGATACAAGCCTAATCTCTACAGAATTCTTCTGAAACTCTAATCCGTATAACCCTCCAAAGCTTTGATCTTCTGTGCAAGCCAGCATATAGGAAACATGATCAAGTCCCATCAAAGCCTTTGGGAAGACTTCACAGCTTCCTTGCTTCCACACTATCTAAAAACAGGAATAATTTTATAATTTAAACACTGAAATCCTAGCATTCAATGTTTAAATAACAGCAGTACGTCTATAAAGGAAGTATAACCGTTCTGATAGTAAACAACTGAAAGTAGCCTTGTAAGGCAGCTACACCATATCTGCTTGGTCCAATTTTCTATGGGGCTATTTTGGCCATTGACCTTTTCCTTAAGAGATATTGATCTTGCATATGTAGCTAGAGACTACCTGACAAAAAATTAGAGATTTGATATTCCATAGAAAATTCATACAAACAAGAAAGTCCTTGAAAAGAAAAGTAAATAATGGTGTATGCATAAAACAGATTATTCTTTTTCTGCTTTAACAGTGGAATCCTCTGAAAAAAAAAAGAGCAATATTTCAGCTAGGGGGAAAAGCAGGATAGTGACATCAATATAGAGCCAGGCTATAGTGGGTTAAATCTGACCCCATTTAGATCCAGGCACGGCACTAAACCTAGGAGCAAAACAGCTGTTTCCGGAGTACATTCTGTACTGCCCTCACTATTCCTCACTATGTAAAGTTGGCTCTGGAAGGACAGAAATTTAAGATATTCCTTCATATTTTCTTTATACTTGGAGACAGACTCCTACAAAGAAGGAAAGAGAGAGAGAGTCTGTGTGGAAAAGGTAGAGGTGAGGAGAGAGGGACACAGAGTGAGGYAAGGAGGCCATAGCTGGGAGAGGAGCACAGGAGATGTCCCAGTGCAGGTGAGGATCTGAGTTATGGAGCATGGGACTAGAAAACTTGACATCAACCACATGGGACCAGCAGGTCAGGGTTGGGGATCAATACTGGTTCCAGGAAGGGAATTAAGGCTTTACTTTCTCAGAGAAATGGTCAGAAAGATCTTCCAAGAATGGAAACTGGCATTCCCATATCCCACTCTCCACAGTATTCACTAAATTACCAAAGCACTCTGTGGTAGCTAGATAAAGGACATCTGATCAAGTGGGCTACACAACTGGCTATGAGACTCTGGCTACAAAAGCCAGACTGTTAATACAAAAGATGATACATGTAAACAGACTTTTCCAGTTTATTTTCTTAAAATCATTTTTTAATGAGCATCAAATTATTATTAATGTAGGTGGAAACAAAGGAGTCTGATGTGCAACAGCGCTGAGATCCCAAGCATAAAAGATCAGACATTCAAAACTGGAGAATACTTGCAACCTCTATCACTCTCAGTATCCATTTCTATGTAGAAATACAAAAATAATAACCATTTATGGCACAAAAAAAAGATATGAAACAAATTCATATTTATGAAGTATTTGGGTGCTAAGATGACAGACCAGTACAGAAGAMCTATTAAGAAAAACTAGTTGTTCCTCAGAAGATAGTTCAAATAGAAAGCATCAAACTATCACACTGAGCAATTATAGAAAARTAAAATGCTGAAAAAGTGTTCCTTCTGTGAAAATGTCATTTAGCATGAACTGACTAACATTACTTTGTGGAAAAAAAAATAGGAAGTGATGGCAAAAATGTAAATTTCCATAAGTGCACATGCACAAGGACTGAATTAATGTTTGAACAGGCAATCTGTAATTTAGCATTTTCTCACTTCAGACCAGTTGGTATTGTGGCACGTTAAATTTTCTCACATCGTTTGTGTGCCAAAGTCACATAGGGCCAGTTACAGTTGCATCCCAGTCCACTGACTTTTCACATGGGGAAGGAAATTTCCTCGTTTTGTAAGTTCAGTCAAACAATATCAAGAAAGTCTATTGATTAGCTGACTATACAATAGATAGAGAATTCCTTTAACATATGAAAGCAGAGTCACATCAAAAAATGTTTTTGACAGGGCTAGTTTAGTTTCTATCAGATATAGCATTAGTCTTAAAACCCTTGAATAAGTATATTATTAAAGATGAAGAAACAGTAACACATAGCTGCATTTTAAAAACTGTTAGTGGGCCTTACACAGAAAGAAAACCTTTTTTTTTTTTTTGTATGTGTGTAAACACCAAGAACTTCTTTAAAAAAGAAATTATAAAATGTTGTACAGGGAGCTTTAAAAACTGAGTTTGCCTGAGTTCATCACCTAAACTGGTAATATCAGTAGCTGCTGTACCCTGCAATCCAATCTTGCCCAATCCTGTATACCTGGGGGCCTGGGACTAATGAATTCTTATTGCCTCCGTGAGTGCATGCCTTGCTAATCATCCTCTCCACAGGCAGAGGAAAACTATCCTTTCATGGATAAATCCAGCAAATCCCTGATGGATTCTCTTTACCACTATTTTAACAGAGTCTCTTTAATGTGGCAGATGCAACTTGAAGCTGCTTTCATGTTGGCATTTTATTTTTACCTTCCACCATCTAATAGGGCCTGATGAAATAAGCCGAGAACCACAAACTGAATCTTTGAACCCATGCTGATGAACTGTTTCAAAGCTGCCTCAAAGCACACACCTGAGGCAGGAGATTAACATCTCCCTTTATAGTTTGCTCTCCCATCCACGCAACTGTTCCTCCCCATTGCTGTGTGCCCCTGCCATATACCTTGCTGAGATCTGTTAATGTGGAAATCGATAGTTTCCTGAAGGCTTTGGTGCCATTTTGCCTGGAGGAGGGTGTTAATCATCCATGTAATATGTTGCAGATACGCTTAGGAATTAGATCAACAAATGATCAAGTATAAATGTAGAGAGCTGTTTGCTTAATTTATCATGAGGAAATAAATAAATAAATGCTATATTTATTTGCACAAACATCTGGAATATCTCTCAAACCCTTCGTTGAGACGGTACAGCCACAGCAGGCTTGCTCCTATGTGTACTCAAGCATGAAGAAGCCAACTCTAAATATAAACTGTCATCAATCACTCCTGCTACTTGACAAAAATGTATTCCTCTCTCAAAAATAGGYGTGCAAGAAGAGCCCAAATTCTTTTATTTTGGTTAGAACTACAGTAAGCTCTGTTTTCATGGTCTTGGTGAAAAACAAAACTGGTTTTTAAGCATCTTGTAACAAAATAGTTATATAACTTTGTCAGAAAAAAATGCTAAAGTATGCAGTGGGAAATGAGCAGGAAGCTATAAGGACATTTCAGATTGCATTTTTTTAAAGCACGTTGCTGCAACAGGAATTGATGTTACTCTAGAAGGACTAGAATAACTGCTCACCATAGTTCGTGAAAATGAAAAGCATTCATTCCCAAAGACAGTAATGAAGTAAAACATGTTCTTCTGAGTAGGTGAAGGCAGAAAAAAAATACATATATAAGTCCTTTTGAGGAGAATAAGGATTTTGTGCAGCTTCAAGGAGACATCCATGTCAAGTTCCACAACAGGAACAGCTGCTTCTCACAGTCACAGGCAGTAGGAGATACCAGTTTCAAGAGCTGATGGTGACAGAGTAGGACATAAACAAGATGAACCAGTTTCTGTACTTTTTTTATTGTGATAGCAACACAAACCCACGTCTTCTGTATCAGCAGAGCCACAGAGAAAAGTATAGCAAGTGTGCTACCAACAGGCCATAATTATTTTGCAAGGCATCTCCACCTGCCTGCAGTGTTTGTGGATTTTTTTACCTTCCCCTCACATGGCTTAGCTGAAACAGTAGTTTTGCTAATGGTGTCCTTAGCTACTATATTTWACTTTTGTTTACCTTTGTGTGGTACAACCATAGTTTTACACAGAATAACTGCTTGTAACTCCTATCCCTGTAAAGTGATCTATATATGACTTTAACATAGTGATGTAGGGAAATTCAGACCTGATCTGATGGCAGAGACCTTGAAAGGTGGAATAGAGGATGCTGAGTGTAGGAATAAAAGCGTCAGATTATAACAGATGGGATGCAGGCAGGCACTGGAGACCCCACAGTTATAAACAACTTGACAAGGATAGCCAGGAGAACAAAAGAAATAGTATCTAATATGTGCAAAAGGTACCATATATAATGCATTCAGATGTAATGTGGAGTTGCAGACCAGCAAAGAAAGAGCAACAGTGTGCAGGTTTTGCATGACAGCAAACAGACAAAAGTGATCCAAGGAAGGAAGAAGAAATTCAGGCTGGGAAAAGCACYAGAAGCTCAGCAGCATGTGAGTGTGATGGTTTTAATCTGCTGGTATTCTTTCTTATTCTATAATTGTGAGACCTGGATTAACAAATGTTTAGACTCTCACTTACACTAACTTTTTTGACTTCTAAAGGAATCTRCAGCTATGTTTAGGCAAAATAATTGTATTTAATCTGTTGCTCAAATTCCATTTGCTTCTTAATATAGCTTATAAGCCTGATACATGGAGACTACCATCAGATAAAGATATGTTACCATAACAACATTTTTCTAACCAAATTCATTTAAACAAAGTGGAGAATTAGGGAGACCAAAAGACAATCCTCAGATGATTCCTTTAATTCAAGGCCAAAACAACCCCTTTCAGAATTATTTTTTCTACACAACACCAAATTTATTAGTAATTAAATCTCTGCAGTTGATTAACCTGAAGATTAACCTCATTTGATTACTTCTTTTTATATATTTTTTTCTTCTCTAACCCGAACACATTATAACAATCTGAACTGACCTATTCTTTTGACTTTTTATACTATATTTTCCTATCCAACCTGTTTCATGCATGCATACTATCATTAATTAAAGCCTCTGTGGGAAACAGCTTCCATTTCACCTTTATTTGAATTGAACAACGATAACATCTATAGAGTGGATATGCCCTGCAAATATGCCCTGCTGATAACTTAATGGATTTATCAAGTAATCACTGTGGATTGTGGAGACATAGTGTACATAACAGATATGGAAATTAATTTAGGAAAAGAAGCAGAAGCTGTGCATTTTATATCTTCCATTTAAATGATTTTGAGATCTAATATTTAAATAGAAGCAGCTTTATTGTACAAAGTCCGTAGTGGTTTGCTATCGATTTGGAAGCCCAGCAATTTCACTCAAAATGTGCTACTGGAGGAAATGATTGCAGGTCTGTTTCTSCACCATCTAGAGATAGTTAAATTTACACACCCTTCGTTACAGTATATGAGCAACAAAACATCTCCCCTTTTCCCTCTGCCAGGTCGATTGCAGTATATAAGCTGCCTATTCCCTGGAGCACTTATTCCTTCCAGGACACAATTAGGCCAAGAATTTACTTACTTAAATGCTCCTCTTGTGGTTTTTCTCCATTTCACAGTCTATTTCTTCTCTTTCTTCTATCTCCTTCTTGCTTTCCCTGAATAGAAAACTCCAAAATAGGCAAAAAAGAAGCAGAGACACAGAGGATCGATCAAACAGAAAGGACAAGTCTGAATGAAATCATGAAACAGAACAATAACTGAATTGAATTTGCCATTGCATACCATGGATAGTGCACTGACAACAATGACTGAAAGGGGCTTTCAAATGGTTTTTCGTACTTCATACATATGTTCACTGTCCCAAAGGCTGGAAACATTACTTAGTAGTTTTGGGTTKTTTTTTTTTTTGCTTTCCTAAAAATTAAATATAAATTCTAATCCTGAACAAGGCCAAAGAAACAGTTCTCTGAAGCCTGATGCAATCCATGCCTCACTATTACTTCTTTTTCATTTATATACAGAATTGGGAGCTGCCAGAGGCCAACAGATTCCAGGCTCAAAGAAATCTTTGATTTCACAAGCTAGAATGGTTATTAACGAACTAGATTGCAGTCTTCGGTTTCAGCAATTTTTTTTTAGGACAGATGCATTATATTTCTCCCCAGATAGACAATGGCATACAAGTATGCGTTGAACAGCACTGTATGTTGCTTGCTGCTGTCATATAAGTACTTTGAGAATGGCTTGCCAAAATGTTGAGGCACAATTAGAATCCACACAAGGCCTAAAGTGACTAGTATGTATATAGATACATAAATTTCACTATACTGTAGCAGGGTACTGAATGTAGCTAATGATAACACATCCATGTTTGCTCAGACKTYACAGTTAAAATCTTTGATGTAAGTCTGGCTTGTATTTTCAGGCTATACAATTAACTTYGAACATCTAGTCTTTTATAAAGTTACCAAACACCACCAAGTCCATCATCATCTTTGCTAGACTGTTCAAATGTTTGATTATCTGCTAGAGATTTTTATTTTATTTCTCTACTGAAATCATTAAGCTTCAGCTTCAAGTCACTAAATCTCATGATGCTTCTGTCTCTTTCTCTGCCTCTACACAAGCCATCCCTCAGYTTTTTCTTGTAATGTGAAATGAATTCCTGAATTGCCTCATGCTCAGGCAATTTCCAGAATGATTTTGGGGCCTTTACTTAAACCGTCTCTAGCACTTCTAACACTATCCATAATTCCCATAATTCTTGCAATTATGGGAACCTGTTTAGTAAGGGTTTAAAAATGCTGCATGACTGTGTCCTTTTCTGTCAAGGAGTTAATTTTCCTGGTTCATCAGTAGTGCATGATTGATACCATCATTGATACCATCAGTAACAATTGATAGTTTCTTGTATTTAGCCACCCTAAAGTTCTTTTTGGATCTTGGCTGTCTGGACTTCCTCTTTACCACCAGCTGTACCTTTAGGACAGTTTTAGGAGGGATGGTGGTGAAGTAACTGTAACAAGTACAGTTATGCCATTCCTGTGCTTGTTCTTCAAGTAGTGCAAGGCAAGAGCACAAATTGAAACAAAGCTTTCCTCCAGCAATGTGCCTCAAACCAGTGCATCCACTATTTGCATTTGGCAATACCAAGTGAACTCGTTGTTTTGATCAAATAGTTCAGAAAGCTAGTGGTAATCTATTCCTCATCAGTTTAACTTGCATTTTCTATGGAAGTCTGTACAGTTCTCACAAATAAAGATAGGAATCATCACTAGGCCAAAATCTCATTCATGAGACCCCAGAAGTAACATCCTAGCACTGGTATAAAATAAGGGTCCATAAGTAAGATCACAAATGACCTTAATTTTGTTTAACTGTACACATGGGCTCTCAAAGTGCCAAATTACTGTAAGCAATAACACACTCCTAGAAAATATATCACCAGTTTCTCCCCTTAGTTTTCCCTTGTGCCTATAATTTTAGGTGAAGTTGTTTGTGTGAATATAATGAGAAACCATAAAGGAAAACACTATCTGACTTTATATGGCTGTTTTTTATGTTGGAAGAAACAAGCATACTGCCAATATAAAAAGAAGACCTCAGAAAAAAAAAAAAAAAAAAAAAAGAATTAAAAACAACAAATTGTCTTTGAGAAGAAAAAGATGGAGGAGGCAGAAGGAGCAGAACATATGCATCTCCTACACAYGCCTTTAATGAACTGCAAAGGGAGAAAAGGGAGCTGTCAAACATTGTATGTAAAGGGACTGTTTGGAAGCTTAAGCACAGTATAGAGAGCAAAAGGCATTCCAGTTTCATACACTACATAAAAATTTACATGTATTCGTGTATGTAGATGTTTCATATTCAAAGACAATAAAGGAGGTTAAGTTCATTAGCAAATGAATTAACAATTGAGTTAGCAATTAYGAATTAATTGCATTCATATTAAGGAAGCAAAAGCAAAGTGTAGGATGGAAGGAATAACTGGSGGAGGTACTGTGAGCACTGAACTTATTTTTTCGGGTTAAGTGATTACTGAGGTAAATCTTAATCTAGGGAAATGTGAAGAGTGTAACTACTCAAATTGAAAAGAGATTGCAYAATGGGCTGCATAAGAGAATCAAGAAAATAGAATTACAGTGAGAAAGAAAACTTAAGCAGAAAATSCTGGCACTTTCACAGTACTGTTTTCTGGATCATATTTAACCGTGTGACAGCAGGAATGCATACAGTGCTGGGTTGCAAGGATCCAGTAGTGTTAACAGACATAACTATCCAGCAGCAGTATTCAGATCGATCAGACCTGTCATAACAGAGGTTTCCAGTGAACTGAGACTTCTTGAATTCATGGGAGGACAAGTTAGTTTGTCCAAATCTATTGGACATTTCAACAGTTAGGTAAAACTATGCTCCACTACCAGTAATAGTGGGGTTTTTTTGCCTTSAATGAGCAGTACACTTGTATAGCTGTTCTCTATTATAGCTCGTCTTATTTTTTTTTCTTTTCTAAGCTGAAGAGTTCAGCCTGTCTGAAATTTATTTAGTCAAACTGTTTTAAATACAGTTTATTTCCTCTCAAATTTCTACAGTGTTTCTTGCATGCACTTCCAACTTGCCACAGGTAAAATATASAACAAGATAGATACCAATAAGGAATATAACAAAAGAAAAGCACTTAACAACTACACCACACACGTGAGAACAAGATGCTTGCAACACAAGGTATTTCACACACTGAGTATCTCTGAAGCTTGATTTAGTCATTCTTCACTCCCACTAGAAGCAGTTGAGCGAACCCTTTTTAAAACACATAGTCCAAAGAGCAGTGCTAGGGGGAAAAGGACACAGTGAACAGTTATAGCAACAAACTAAAATGTGGTAAGTACTGCTGTATTCACCTCACTAAACCAAACAACCCATTGATACTGTGATATAGATTTTTTGTTTCCCATTTGTTAATTTAGTAATGCTAAAGGCATCCTCACTTCAGTAAGCATTTCACTATTCACATTAAGCTGGCAGACTGGAAATAATGTGGAATAGTCATTTTTCTTCTTATTTCCAGATCTGTGGACTGTTTTAAGACATTATTAAATGCACCTAGTGAAAAGCACATTTGAGATATTTTAACCACCCTTGAACTGAGGCAAGACTACAGAATCTAAAGCAGGAGGTCCTGCCTGCCCATGCAACATGAGCCCACACACTCCAAGTGCTGCAACCATCTCGTTAGCATTGCTACTCAAAAAAACTGCCCTACTTTGTTCATACCATGCCCTGGACTGTCATTGCAAGCCCTCTACCATGGGTGCTCAGAAATTATTGGGAGTTCCGTGTTTAATGTTGATTAGCAACTGGGAAATAGTGGATTAGAAGAAAAACAAACAAAACCTCACATTTTTTAAGCTTCTTTTCCTCACCCACAATTACAAACAAGATGAACATTTCTTTCACTAAATTTGGCCTATGTTTTTGTGAGTGTTTGCAAGTTCTGCTCCCAGCATCAATTATTTTTTAGCAAGTATGAGACATCTATCAGAGAAAAATCTAAGGAAGGACTCTTAATACTCTCAGGTATTCCTARTAGTATGTTTTTCAGAGCACTCTGGAACCACCAGCTCTTGTCTACTCAGAACAAAAACCCCACCTGGGATAGCTCTGTGCCCTAGCAGCAGAATATTTTCAGCCTTGGTCTTCCTGTAACATTGAATATTTCCTTTAGGGATTGCTGCTCAGCAGTTATACTCAGCATACTCAAAGATGATCATCACTGAATGAAGATGATGGTCCATTTTGCATTCATAAAAGACAATCCAAGAAACTTTTTCTCACAATTTTGCTGTTGCTCCATATCACACTTGTGAGCTATTCAAGTCAAAATTTCCTTAAGCAGGCAACAAGACTCACAAAAAGAARTAGGGTACAATCATTTGGCATGTTCAGAAAGGCAGCTCTCAAAAGCAAGCCCAAAGCACAGCATAAGTGTATAGCATTTTAAATATTAAAATAAATGGAACTGCTGCTGGTTTTGAAACAAAACAGTTCAAAAAATCATGAATAACAAAGTTTTGAGTAGATACTTCACGCATAAGAATAAATAAATAAATAAAAGCACCAAATTATCAAAAGACTGCATGCCAACTAAATATACTGTACGAAGAGTGAATTCCAAATGGTCTGTGAAAATCATAGCCATCTTAAAATGAAGCTCACACATTTTTATTTCACTTCTAGGTCCTCATATTTGCACAGGAAGAATTATGTGTCAGGAATTTTAATTTTTGGAGGTCTTCCTTATTATCTTTGCATAAAGAGAAAGGAAAAGACTTTWAAAAAATGTTTTAAAGCACTCCTGTACATAAGTCTTCCCATTATGCTTGATTACACAGTGTAAGTTATGAGAAGTGAACAAAATTTTTGACCTTTCTACTGACAGTGCAGAATTTCAGGGTAGTAATGTAAAACTGACAAAACAAGATTTAAATCTCTACTAAAGGATTATATTTAACTAGACAGTAAGCTGAAAGCCTTAAGGTTTCAGCCAAAAATAAAGGTGAGGGGTGGGGGAGAGAATTTTTTCTTATGCTAAAAGACAGATGATAAGTAGATATGTAGCACCTTTATCCTCCTGTGCTTGATAATTGGTCTCTCTTACTGTACCACAGAATTTCTTTTTTTAGATGTTACTGTAATAGTCAAAAGAAAAATGAGGAACCCCTGACGGATATCAAGAAGGTAGCTTGCTCCACTCTGGCACAACAGTCTACGAGGGCTAAAACTCAAAGAATGCCTTAGGAGTGAATCTGAACAGGCCTTGGCAGAGGCCAGACCTTATTAACTGCTTTGTTGTGTGATTGTTTTCAGACCATGACACTGGCAAAGACAACTGTGGCTTTACAGAAAGTACTAGATCACTTGCCCAGGAACATGTCTTTGCCCTCCTTAATCTAAATGGGTGCAAAGTATATCTCTCCTGCATCAAGCCACTGCCCTATTAACAGGGCCTTTCATGGGTGAAAGGCCATGTTGTCATTGCACAAGTACTGCCAGTTAGAAAGGAGTACAGATTTCATGCAAACATTTTACACAACGTAAGTGGACTAGAATGATATAGAAGAAACAAGATGATGTAGTCCAGTGGCTGAAGAACCTTCTTCAAGGATCTAGGACGTCCGGTTCTGCAGTAAATGCTATTTGCACAATTGTGAAATGAGCAACTGGTGAAAAAGATAGAGAGGAAAAAAAAAACAAACAAACCAGGTATAGTGCTGAGATCAAGGATCAAGTCCCATAGACTTTTTCAGAACAGGCTCCCCTTACATCCGATTCTATCTAGTTCCATGTTCTCTGCTAAAAAAAATGTGAGCTAGTCATCTGAMTTCGGTCCACAACACTCACTTCTTATACAATGTCTTAAACAAAACAACGCCCTAAGGATTTTTTGCCGCAGTTTAAAAAATRGCCTTAAGGAGTAGCTACTGCTGTTTCTGCCTCCTGCCCTCTGCCTCCTGCTCACTGTGTACTTGAGTTTTGGACTTCCCAAGGACACAAGTGGAGTTGCATATAAACTGCACATAGGCTTAAGACATYTATAACAAACATACACAAGTGGCCTGAAAAGTTATGTCCAGCTAAAAAAGGAGAATATCATTAAAATGTGACTTTGTTTTTAAAGTAGTTGTTTGGATTACTATGCATTTTTTGACACAGACTACTCAATTAACACTCCTTTTGTCCATGCCATGCTAGATGGGTTATGTTAATGAAAGCAATAACTAATGATTTACAGAAGCACATGTTCTCCGGCATAAGCAAGCACTGAGAATTTGTACAGAGATCTCATGGAAAGATTACTTAAATTGTGCAGCCACCTTAAGAGGCAATGAGATTCAGCACTGGTTCAGATGTCTGCTGACATAGTTTGGGCACCATTCCCTAGGCAAAATGTGCCAAATACAGAAGGGAGATGTAATCACAGGAGATCCCTATTTGAGTGACACAGAAGAAATCACAGAAGAAATCTGCTCCTTACTTCAAGCTTATCCTTCCACATTACCTCCCAAGATGTGAATTTTTAAGTTAATCAATACCATAGAGTCGATTTCCTTTACTGAGTATGACTAAAATATTAAGCTCTGCAAATGCTATTGGCTAGATAATTGTGAGATTATGTGTCATCCTGTAATCAGAAAGTGAAATCAGCACACTGATTCCTTAAGTTTAGCCAAAATGAGTGTCYAAAGCATGGCAGCAACATAGATCCCAGTGAAATGTTGACAGCTTCTTTCCAAGATGACAAGTGAGCTTTGGGTTTCTCATCCAAGAGATGAAATGAACCTGGCCACCAAAGTTACGAAGAGGGATCAAATCACAAAGCTGATGGGCCTTTTGCTGAACTCTTGCCGAGATTTTCAGGTGGGGACTGCAAATAAAATATTTTCAAACTCCCTTTTGGGTAGCAGTTTGATATGTAAGAGGATAAGCAGGGAGCACACAGAGAAGGAAACCAGTTGTTTTATTGTCACTTACCACCAGTTTATTCCCAACTAGCAGGTAACTAACTCCTCTCACACTAGGGACAGGAAGGTAGGCAAGCACAACACCAGCTCAGAAGGGTGTGAAAAATGAGGAGAGTAGCTCACATTCAGTTAGATTTCTTATAACCTGTCATCTGTTAAACAAAGCTCCATTTCACGAATGAGAGCAGAATAGTGCAGTATTTCACTGTCTGCTTTATGCAAAGGGAGCTTTTCATGCAGCATTCCAAGGGAACGGCAAATTTTTGCTTCCTATCAGACAGCTGGTCAGCACTCTAGACTGACTCAAGGCAAGTCAAGCGTGACCTTCATCCCTCCGACATCTTCAGCATACACAAGGAGCAAAAGGATATATGGCCCAAAGAAGGAGTTGCAACACCACGTGTTCACCACCCAACTCATTTTAGACTTCTTCTGTTCAGCATCTTTATCAGAAAGTTTTTTGCATAAATAAATAATGACGGACCCATCTGTGGATTGATTCACAGAATAGCAGCACAGCATGGGTTGACATAAAATGTATCAAAATAAACAAACATCTGAATACTTTGACTACAAAGGAAGATTAAAACTCTATTGTTTTCTTTGTTTTCTTTAATCTACTTTTTTCCCAGCGTTTTGCTTTAATACCAGCTGTCTGTGTCACATATACTGTAACTTGAGTAAAGGCAATTGTGTCTTGAGTCCTGACTTAATTAATTTGCCACCAGAGTTACTTACACAATCAAAATAAATCTCACATGCAGTTAAATATGTACAACTACAAACAAACAAAAAAAAAGGTTTATGTTTCAGAAATTAAGTTTTAATCTTGGTAAATCATAATATTTTAATGTCTCTAGATAATAAAAATTGTTTATTGGCTTATTTTGCTGAATGGCCACATTAATGTGTTGCAAGCTATTGTAATTTCCTTTTGTAAAACAAAATATATTCCAGAGTTTGAAACTGTCTGGCGTCCTTTTACTAAAAAAAAAAAGAGAGTCTTAGGAGTCTTTTAATTAACTTTTCAGAGACAGCCACTTCTGTAAAACATAGCAAAGCTATGAAGACACAAATTTCTTCTGTGGACTGCCTGTCACAATGAGCAATTCTGGCACTGAAGATAAATTATCTCACATTTTCTGTAAACACTGTTAGTATTTATAGGCTGAAGWGGTACAAGGAACATATTAGGATATTTAAGAGTATATGCTTCAATTACCAGACTTTAGCACACTGGAGTTTAACACCTAAACTCATAGGTAAAGTACGGAGCTTTAACACAAAACAAAAAGCTAAAAATGTAATCCTTTAGGTACTTCTTCTTATAGTGTTCTTAATAATACACAAAACAAGTTTGTGGAAAGAGCATTATCTATGTTGCTTTTGCATATCCCACATACCTATAACGTGAGCTCTGCCAGAGAACTGAGTTTTAAATTTCTACTGCAGCTTCCTTGGTCAACACACGTAATTGTTGACCAGTTTTAGATACTAAAACAAAAGCATAAAGCAACTGTTACCAGATAAGACCTATACTTAAGACTCTCTGTGCACACAAGTTTGTCACAGATCATTCTTCACAAAACAAGAAATGCACAAACCAAAATGTACAAAAGAGTACATTTGAGCCTTCAAATAACTGGATTTTAAGCTTAATTTCACTGTATCTTTTCTGACTTAGATCTGTGAATTTTGGGGCCAGACAGCAAAGCATAAAAGCAGTTGAAAACTGCCCCACAAGGATTTTGGACGTCTTGGCTAGCAGTCCAAGAGCAATTCTTGGGCATCATATGTGGCTAAAAGATGACACAGCTGCAAGGGAAACACATCACTACTTCTAGTTCTTGTTTTTATTCACTTAAAAGGATCCTGGATGCTATTTGTCAACTTTCTTGGCTGCTCCCTCATTTCTATATTAATAAGCAAGTACCAATTTTTTTCTACTTTTCCTATTTTTTCTAGTTTGTATCTTAGTTATTATAGTTAATTCACCAAGACTGGACAGTAGCTGCCAGCCAGCCATAAACAGCATCAAATCTGTGCCTGTTACTTGACTACTCTGAAAGAAAGAGGGATGCAACACAAGAGAATAAAAGCATTTGGAAAAAGCTGGAGGAAAACCTAGCAAACCGGGCAAAACAGTTCTCAGGACCACTATAACAGTCCTTCAGCTCATCTGCTTATCCTTTTCCTCCTAGAAGAAACAGGAACAAAGAGATGACCTGCATCACATTATAATGATGGTGTGGCCATTTAACAATAAGGTCTGAAGGACTCCGGTTTTAAATCCCATTAGGGAGGCAACGAGAAATGTTTTGTTTCCCTTGTCTCTTTACACCTTCACAGAATCAGAGGAGACGCTTCCACCTTTCTTTCTTGTGCCCAGCTGCCTGCATAGCATGCAGCCACAAGGTTGCTCCTGTTTCCATATCCAGTTATCCAGCCATACTAATGTCAATGACATTTCAGTTTTTAGCACAGAACTCAGCTCAGCAGAAGCCATTTAACTCAGTACTTAGCATTAGTTTGGCATGACTGAAGAAATGCATTACACAATGTTAGAAAGAGCTTTTGAAAGCAAAACATTGATGAGAAACAGAAATGATCCAGGATAACAGAATAATTCTGCTCTGCAGCAAACAAGGGATTACTTGGATTTCCTGAAACTTCAGGACTTAAGAAACTACCTAGCAAGCTGCTATGCCACCTACTCAATCAGGAAAGGGCAGTTCTCTCACATACATGGACTGAGCTTCAAGCTTCAAGGCTTCAAGAACCCCCCTTACTAAGGTGCAAGATCCACATGCTTCCCATTCTCTTTGGCTTGAGGATCCTGATAATGTCCAAATCACTGAAATCCAGATAAGGAGGGACAAGAAGAGTGACCTCTGCTCCTTAGCCAGGATACCACTGAGCGTGTAGGAACACTTTGCTGCCTCTGCAAACAGAAAGGATGTAGGATACAGGAGGAAGAAAACCTGTTGATTCATAATTGTGCCTATTTTCAAGAAAAATGTATCTCCTGTTTTTGAAGAGACTGACATGAGATCCCATAAGCAGCTCTTAGGAAAGTCTATATGCCTGGGCACTGCTCCAGAAAGATCAAAAATATATCTTCAAGCCAAACTTCTTTTTGACATACTCAAGAAAGATAGATAGCAAAAGCCATGAGCTAAAATGAAAACACAATTCAAGAGAAAAGAAAGAAAAGAGTTGCAGAAACACAACAGCCACACAAAGAGCTCAAAGAAGGATTGAAAAGATGAATGGACTATGAGCTAACCAAGGGAACGCAACATAAAAGAAGTTTAACCCGCAAGGCCTGCTCTCTCTTAATTTCAGCAGAGAACAAAACAACAATAACATATGTTTGTATATTTAAGGAAAAGACCTCCAGAATCCTTTAAAATCTGTGTATTTAATCTTCTGTGTATTGACAGCCTGACTTGGAGCCCAGGAATGTCCACAGGAGCTTCCTATTTAAATCCAAAGGCAGTCACCCAGGACACCCAGTTCCCAGACTCTTCCATCCGAGCTCTCTCAGGCATCTGGCACTCAGCTAGGATCAATTCTCAGGAGTGGAAGGCAGCCCCACAAACGGAGGTGAGAGAAGAGTGGTCGGTGCCGTGAGATCTAGACACTACAATGAGGCCTCCGCATAAGCCAATGCAGCAGGGAGTAGCTTGCTGGCATTCCCAGGGGAGGCCCTGCAGCCCTAGGATTACAGGACTGCAGTTGTGGCCTTTTCCGTCAGCTCCCCTTGGAAGCAAGTTGACCCCGTGGGAGCCCAACTATACTGCTATAGCAACTATACTGCTATACCCTTCTGTKGGATGGCTTGTTGGCTGCTGGGATCACAAGCAGTGTTTGGACCAATGTGTCGCTGCCTTATATCAAAAAGAGCCACAAGAACAACAACAACAAAAAAAAAAAAGAGAGAGAAGCAGTGTGTTTTTCACCCATCATGCTGCGCCGTTCATGGACTCTCTTGGCTCCACATCTGATGGTTTCCTTCTTCCCCATGGACAGAGTCCAGGCCACAGCAGAAGTTCCAGCCTGTTCCCAGCGGGGAGGGACAGGGAGAGGCAGCATAGCTTTCTCAGTCCCTTATTCTTATTCTGATCTAAATATAGGGGGCCTTGGCCCACCAGGGAAAGGAAAGACAAACAAAAGCAACAAACAGGCAGAAGGCAGGAAGCAAGTCTTTTCCATGATTTGCCATGCAGCTTGTATTTTCATGCGCTCTTACTCATGTGTGCTTTGAGAAGCAATTGTGAAGCAGAGAAATAGAAACCGAAGGAACGAGCGGAGCCTCACTTGACAGCTTAGGCTTTTATAGTTTAGTATATGTCCTTATAAAAGTTTTATCATGTTCATCTCCATTATCAAAGAAAGTCTGTCACAGAAGGATTCATATAGTGCCTATAAAGATATCTAAAACTCAGCTTTCTGGGGTTTTTTTTTTTTTTTTTCTGAACAGTTTTGGTCACCCAAGACAACAGAAATATTGTGTTCAAGTATTCAGCCAGATCTTGAAGTCCTGATTCAGGATCAAATTATCTCAACCTCTGCCTCCAAATGATCTCTGACTGGGACATGGTATTAGGCAGCCCTAATTGCCTTGAATAGAAGAACAGCAACACTGAAAGCATGTTCTGGTCAAGACAGCTGCATCCCACACAGTCTTCAAGCGATGATGTGCAACAGCAACAACCCAAGAGAGCTGCTGGAAACCAAATGATTTTGAAACATCATGTTGTCTTCAGCCAGCCCCTGAAGAGGGAGCTCGAGAAGTGCTACATGAGATGGGAGAAAACCACAAAAATAAAATAAATAAAGTTGTAAATTTTCTTCATCTAGGGAGAAGAGTGTGACAGAAAGCAGATATAAGCATAGAGGACCCTTTGCTGAATGGTCCAAGGCTGAAGAGAGAGGATAGAGTTCCAGGGACTATTCAAGTCTCTAATGAAAGGTACAGTTTGGACTGGGAGGGGAATGGATTTAGGGCGATTCAGAGACTCTTTTGAGAGCACAGAAGCTCCTGAAAGCAAATTAATATTTGACAAAGCGGCAAGATTTACTAAACAATAGAAGTTGCCCAGTCCAGACTGAAGACGTAATTTCCTGAGTTGTTGGCTTCAGGAATAAAGCTTGCCCAAGAAGTTTCCACTTCCATTTCTCTCAAGACTTGGTCACAGCTTCATTGAGCTGTATCTTGAAGTGTTTCCCACTGCAGCCAGTTGGAAGTGGTGGCCATGGGTCCACAATGAACTAAAGAGCAGCCTCTGCAACATGAGTCCAGACAAACTGGTGTCAAAGCCTAGGCTATTGCTGAACGGTATATGGTTTTAGGGCAAAACCAAATTAAAAGCCTGCTGAGTGAAAGAACAGCATGCACTAGGGCAGGATATTTAGAATAATTCAGGTATAGAATAGCCTTTTTTCTTTCTTTCTTTTTTTTTTCCTCTAGGGCATGGAAAAGCTCACATCATAAAACTCTAAACTGAATTTGCAGTTCAGACTTGCATCTTGCACAACTGTGTCCTGTGACATATGGCAGGAGAACTGATAATGTTCTGATGTGACAGTTCAGGGTTTTTTTGATTGTCTGCTTTTAAAGTAATAACCATCAAAAGAAATAATTTCAGGCAGAAAAATAACATGGAGCTGAGTATTAGAACCCACAACAATATGTATATAAACACATACATTGCACATGGAACTACATATGCTCTCACAAACAGCAAGGGCCAAAAAATTGCCCAGCATTTGAAAATCAATGTAGCAGTGGTGCTGATTACAGCACTTTGTAATAGTTTTCAACACCACTGCTTGGACAAAGATTGTGGCAATAGCACCATGAGATCAGAGATGTTTCTATTGCAACTTGCAAGCAAGTAAAGATTTCTGCATTTTCTCCTGATTGCAGGTGAATGCCCAGAAGTGGTGCCAGAAATGCTGATATTGGAGGTCTTGCAGATGGGAATAAATTTTGCACTTCCTGCAGTACAAAGGAATCATAATATGAAACTGATAATCCAATAGACCATTTAGGCTTGAGCATTAACAACTCAAAGGGTTTTCAAATCCACTACTTTTCTAAAAAAAATCATTAAAAGTCAATGAGGAAAAGAAATAGGCATTTAGATTGGTCCTGTATTCAAACAGGTTCCTCATAATTGGAATGTAATAGCACTTTTTTTCTTCCCCTAATGAGATGTTTATTTTCTAGAGGTATTATGTGCATTAATATCTCATAGTTGTCCCTGGTTTTCTCATCACTGTCATTGTGGAACAACACTTCAACTTGCAGAGGAATTGTTCCATGGCAGTCCATCCATACCTTGTGGCAAATGAGCTCTAGCAAGCAAAGCAAGGAGCAAACTCTGAACTGGCTTAATTGCTCTATTTCATATAAAATCCAAACTCAATCCAAAGTGTTGTTCTTTTGATCTCAAGCCAGGATCAACCCTAAGAGGGCCTATAATCTTGACACAGAATAGAAAGCTAATACAAAGCACTCTCTTTGAAAGAGCTTTCCTACCCATGCCAGTGCTCATGACTTGAGCCAGACACCACTACCACAAACCAAAAATACTAGGCTCCTGACAGAAGGATACTGAAAAAAAAAAAAAAAAGAAAAAAGAAAACCAAGAGAGATTCATACCCAAGTCATCTCAAGAAAACAGCAGTCCCCAAAGCTTCAGATGTTCCCAAAGTTGCTGCAGATCAGACACCACTGTATGACTGTACCTCCACAAATATACACAGCTCAGCAAGCAAGCAGAAATTCACCCAGCCCTAGCAAACACCATCATTATCTTTCACGGAGATATAACCGTGGATGTTTTGCCTTGAGATCGCTGGTGCACAGCCAGCGTCCAAAGATGCCATTCTCTTCCGCTCCCAGCATAGGGGCTAACACTTCAATCAATGTTTACTCAATTCAATGAGAATCACTGAAGAGGATACTGGTTGAGGAATCCTCTGCTGGTTTAACAAAGTAGTAAATAATTCCTGTAGCATGAAGGAGTTGGCATTTATTTTAAGCATATTTGGCTACTGTTTGGATTCTTGCACAGAAATATTCTTTCTGATATGCATTTCTTATGTCTTAGAGAATTAACAGAAGAAGAAGAAAGTAAATTTCCATAGTGAAATAAGACACTGAAAAAACATCTTCATTCCAAAACTGACAGTTCTGTGGCTATCTAACAGGGTACTCCTGWTTACTCAGGTAGGAAATGACAAATGGCCAGCTGTGCCTGTGCTACATATAGCTTTGCCTTTGACCTTGAGAACAAGAATTATTTCAGAGATAGCACTGAAGTAGGAAGGTCTTGAATTATAGCACCAAGTAATATACTGAAAAGAGAAAAGGTTGACTGCCTTCTCAGGCAAGGCACTGCAGCTTTTATGGGAATGCAGTTATGCCTTTGCACCAATATCTGCCAAACATATCTTATAGCTTTAAAATTAATTAGAGTCTTCTGAGAAGTGATTGCAAATATTTTCTTCCAATCTAACTGCCCCAAAGAATAAAAGCTTAAAAGGTCAGCTTTAAGCACTTAAAGCACAGGAAAAGCTGTGTTGGACAGCCAAACAAATACAACAAAAGGGAGCCCAGACTTCCCTCTCTATTTTGAACCTGCTCTGTGCAGCGCTTACCTTCTTCTTCTCTCAGGGAGAAAAAGAGCAAAAGTTTTGCTGCCCGTCTCAACCCATATGACAGAAAGTGCATRGGAGCACCAAAAACCTTATGGAGGGTTAGGGCTTTCTTGTCATCTTTARGAATTTTCTGTTAGAAGAGCTTGTGGAGATGGATGAGGTCTGCAGATTCAAAATGGATTAGACATTTCTGTGTACAACAAGTACACGTGAGATAGTAAAATAAATTGGGAYGTATCCTTTTAACATCCTAATCCAACACTTTTGGATGTCACTAGTGGATGAGAATGCAAAGGCAATGAACAAAAGAAACACATCTTTCAAGAGTCAATTCTTGAGTGCTGCCTTGTCTGAGAAACTTGGTGAMGGGGACAAATCACAGCACTTGTGAGGATGAACTTATCATGCCCAGGGCGGTTACGGACCTCCTGTAACCCACACAGTGTCTGCCTGGGCACGAGGACATGGTGGGCARAGGCAGAGGTAGGAGGTTCCCCTCCCTATAGAGAAACCTGGACACTAGTCTTCAGTGGTTCTTCTTTAGCAAGCAGTGGCACATGGAGCAGGACATAATGAAGCTGGTTCACTCTCTGCTTTGTATCCCTGTGTTTGCATCATCATTTTCTCTGCACAAACACATATCTGGGAAAGCATATTCCTCTGCTGCAAAACTGAATCTSTTGCACTGGAGGAGGTAGCTAGGAAGCCAAGGCAATATCCATTTTACCTACTCTGACAGGCCTTGAACTCTAGGCATCTGCAATTAATGTATTTTGGCAAATGTAGTTGATGGAGCAGGGGATTCTATACTGGTCTGTTGTCTTGTCCTCTACAACTAGGGGAGTGCAGAGAGATTATTCAAAAACCTGTCAGAAATGTTACATACATTATTTCAAATTTTTCCTCTCTTTTTCCTTTTACAAATCACATTGGGAATACTTGCAATGTGACACATTAGGTGTCATAACTGTATCACAGTGGCTATCTGAACCCCACAAATAGTAGCAGTTTGACTATATTATTGTAGCAGAAGTTCTTTAGTCCCCTTGGAAGCCCAGAACCAACTTCCTGATAGCCTACAAGGATTGGCACAGACTACACGTCAGCATATTTGAAGACTAATTAATTAGATTAACTTTCATCCTGTATGTTTGAGGATGAATACAATGAACACAAGGTGCTATGCAAGCTGTTAAGAACTGCCTGAGAGCTTACTTTTCCTACAAGCACCAAGGTACCCTTTATAAATACTGAGGCACACTTAAACATCACTGGATACTGAAGTAATGAAGAATGATTAGACAAATAGTATTACAGAAGGTAAAAATATAAAATTTCTGCTTCAAAGACATCTAAGTTTGATTACATTAATATTCATAAGTTTGATTCACAGACCTATAGCAATAATGGCTACATTCTGATCTTCTTGCTTTGTCATACTTGGTAATCAGTAACACTCAGGCCATTAATTCAATTGATCTCTTTTAGTTCAATTAATTCTGCTGAAAGATGTGAGAATAAAAGGCTTAGTTCCATTCTCCCTGGGTACATGATGGGACAAGACAGAGATTATCTTACAAATTAAAACAAAGGAATTCAAATTCTAAAGTTATTTCTCCAGTTTCACAACTACAACATTCCTTCATTACATATGATCATTCACTCCAAAGACAAGCAAGAGAGGTGCCTGACCTTTCCATAGAATCGATACATATTTTATTTGGATCCTGCAAAAATCAAATGCAAAGTTAAAATATTCATGCAGACAGAACGGAGATGGATTTCGGTTCACAGAAAGTTTGGGGGCTTATTCATCATGTCTTAACTTCCAGGCCTTCACACACAGACTTGAAGTATCTCCGCATCATTGATGTTTGCTATACTTACAATTGGCAGCTTCCACCACCAAGGTGCTATTTCAAATTTGATTTTGACAAGGTGCCAAGTCCAATTAGAGATTAGAGGTCTGTGATTTTCTGTTTCATTATTTCTATCCTTTTTCCCCCTTTTAAAACTGATGATTTCATTGCCTTTTAATTCTATTATCTTTGCAASTCTCCCACTGTCCCAAGACTATATGCTCATGCACATATGAACCTCTGACTACATGGAATTTTATTTCAGAAGAAATTTTCTCAGTGCTCTTAGACAGATGGAAAAGCAGGTAAGACTCCACAAAGCAAKTAAAATTCTTTTCCAAGAAGCTTTAGTTGGTGGATGGCCTCCCTTAGAAAGATATTTCATTATCTTCCCATCCAATATCTGTAATGTTATTTGTACATCTTAGCAAAAGCTCATGTTACAATGGTGCTCAGAGGTAGTAAACCATATACTATGCAAAGACAGTATCTGTCTGTCAGTGTCTCTCTGCCTCCTTATATCCCTCTCTCTTTCTCCTTGCATGCCCTGTCTCTCTAACTACATTTGGTATTTCTTCTTTTCCACTATACTTCTAGTTCTATTGGCTATTGTCTCCAGAAATCACTGAATTTTCCAGATATCTGTGATCATATTTACTGCTCTGGCAGTCACCAACAATAATGCACTGCATTGATTTCTGAATACTGATCCTTGTCTTCTCCATTTTGAAGGTCTCAGCAATTCCACATTACTGAAATTAATAGTTCATTCTGTATTATCCTCTCCAAGTAAACAGGATATTCAGTTTTCATCTAAAAATTTCAGTTTGCTTGTGACATTTCCCCTTAGTTAAATGAGTATCAAACAGCTGAAACAGCTGTAAAATATGCTTAAATATGTCAAGATTCTTTTGATAGTTATCTAGTAGCCTCTAAATTTCAATAAAAATGATAAATACAAGTATGTTAAATATTTTTATTTCAATTCCATAATTTGGGCAGTTTCGAAATAACAGTTATGGAGACTGGCTAGCCTGTTAAATAACTCTCATTCATTGTGTTATTATATTGTTACTTCTCTTTTATGCATAAATTGCCTCAATATGGTCATGGCGCATGGGTCAACAATTTAAATGAAAATTAACCTTTTTTAAATCCAGAGATGATATAGGGCTAGCTTTCTTTTTGATAATAAAAGTAATTTATATGACTAGATGATATCCTGACAGAGAGCACAGATGAGTTGCCTAAAGTAGTTCTGTACATCAATATATTCATTTTCTCTTGATTTAAGAATATTTTAAGTGCCTGAAAAAGCCTGCCAGTCCTAAAAAAAAAAATGGATTCTGCCTATATGCCCATGGCAGCGACAGTCAGTGAAGCAATAGTGCTAACTTCTCATCTTTCCTGTATCCTTCAGCTGTCATCTGCAACGTCCACCCGGGACTTTGAAAGGTGAGTCCAGTTTTGTATTCCAGATTGCTCTGGAATAAAGTCTGCCAAAGATGAGACCAAATAAACCTGTTGATTTTATGATGGTTTCTGTAATGCAAACTGCTGTCTACTAGTGAATTGATTGAAACTATCAAAAGATCTCATATGGGCCACCACACGAGTCAGATAGCTATAATTTGTTGTCACTGATGACTCAAAAGGAATCAAGGAAGTTAGACTATATTTCACTGATTCCTGTGATCGTCCAGTCCCCAAACAAACATCCAGTTGGCACCCAAGAAATTCTCTACCCACACACTTAAAAAAGAAGTGGGAGACAGATCTTCACTGGTTTAATTTCATTTGATGCTCTGGAGAAGATATRGATAATAGGCAAAACTGTCAAGTATCAGCTGACTCACCTTGATAAAAAGTAGTTCATACACTGCATTTGAATGAATTTTTAACAAAGGGTATTAACACACATATAAAATGCACAGAGACACCTATAAAATATCAAATCATTATTTCATAACTGTTCACAGAGGTTCAAAAAGTTCCTCATTAGCATGCATTTTTGTCAAAAAATAGGCGAGAAACTTCTGCAGAAATAATAACATGACAGAAATCTGCGGATGATTTTACAAGTACCAAGAAAATGTGGTGTTCTTGACCTTTACTTCAAGTATTTTCTTTTCATGTAAGTAAGATCTAACCAAAGAGCATGAACAAAAACTGTATTTTTTCAGCAATATGATTACAGTTGGACAGGACATCAAACACAAGATACTCACATGTAATTAAGTGAAAGAAATGTGGCTATATTTTGAAGTGTCTGTTTCTTTCTATTTTCTTTTTTCCTAGATTGTAGAGAGCTATATGGATGGAGGAGATATAAACTTGCCTCTAAAATGCCTCCTTGAGTTTCCTTTTGGGTCTTTCTACTACTCTTCTGGAGGACCCTTTCATCCTTTCATCTTTAATGAAGCTGTGTGTATTGTGCTGAACAGCATAAAGAGAAAATTACTGAGTGCAAGCAAATTCCCATTAATGAACCATGCAAAGCAAATGCAACAGTTTCAGTTATTTCATTAAAAAGAATAACTTCACTTTCTCTTGCCTTCAGGCAGAGAGTTGCAAAATACTAATCCCTGAAGCACATCAAAACTTCATTTCTGATACAAAAACAAGTTTCAGCAATCACATAGTAATTCCAGGAAGTCCATAGTATAGCAGACAATGGCCATTGCTATACAGAGGAATCCAGTCCTAATATGTCTTTGGCTTCATCATTTTACAGTTCAGAAAACAGAAGATTGCAATGCTATTTTTTTATAGTACTTCTGCATTTCTGCCTACTCTACTCATAGAGATCTTCCCTATCCTCTTGCAATTCTCTCTCAGCGATCCAAGAAATGCAAATAAAAATTCAGCTAAATTGCTAAMAATGACTGGCAAAGGACTCACACCAAAGACTAGAAAGTGGGATCCTAAATGAGGAACAAGATTGCACAGCAGAAGGGTGATACAGCCTTGACAGAGGGATCAGAAAGTTGCAGCGTGGCATCTTGCTTCAGAGATGACACCAGCTTGCTCTGACCATCAGCCATGTTTACCAGACTCAGATGTCTCATAACTGCTGGCCAAATCTGAATTCTTTGAAGAGCCGTGCTTATGAAAACACTGTCAGTCTTGTGGTACTACAGACTACCCATAGCCGTTGGCATAAGGCTGAAGGCTGTTTTTCAGAGTAGTCTGCTGAAATAAAAGACATCTCTTGTTGGGAGTTCTTCTTCCTTTTTTCCTTTTTTTCTATAAAAGACAAAAGGAAAAAAAAATTCCATTCCCCTTTTTTTCTCCCCTCTCTTACAGTATTCTGTGAAAAACAGCTTGTGGTTATAAGTTGCTGTGACCCTATGGCTACTCTTTATCACAGCAGCTGATGTTCTGGAAAACTGCTGTTTGGATGAATCATTCACTCTGGCAGTAGAAGATATACTGAAAATGAAGGTTAAGAAACAGGAATGGAGTTTACTAGGAAGCAAAGGCTATAACCATGAAAGTTATCAAATAATCTCATTTCCCTGTAAAGTGTACTGAATCAAACATTAAGTCAGCAAAGGTTTGTCGTGTGAAAGGTCATGTATGATTCTAGACTATCAGGATGGAAATGGACACTGTGATTAATGTTGATGGGATGAGGTATTGGATGGCTGGCACAAAAAAGGCGAACGTCTTCAGGAGAATAATTCTCTTTTCAAGTGATTCAGGAAAATTGTGAAACCTCTAGCTGAAAAGGTCTGTCCTACCAGACCACTGCTTTTTTCATTATTAGTTAGGAGATACTTACCAAGTAGAGGAGCAATCAAGTCAAAATCGAATCGTTGTCCGAGAAAGAAATCAAAATTGAAGCATTCTTCAAGAACTAACAATCCCTGCTGTTCATTGTAAGGCCAGTGTTGTTAACCTTGATGAAAATCAGAGTATTTCACCATATGAATAGTCCTTTATCTAAAATGAATGTTTTAATTTGGTTAAATGAAATAAAATATGAAATGTAGATTTATATTATTTAGCCACAAATCTAAATTTTCAGTGTTCAAAGTGATTTGAAGTGACATACTCTAAAGCAAATAAAAGCYCTATGGAATTAGGGAAAAAGTCTTCAACTCATGAAAAACAAACATAAAAATGCAATAACCTTGTGATCTTGATAGCTCAGCAAAGAAATCTTCTGATGAAACCAAAGTTTATCATAATCCATGTAACTCATGGAATTATGTATATTGCGGAAATACATTATATGTTTGCAGGTCCTTTAAAGATACTTTTAGTGGTGTTTGCATTAGATCTTGGAATCAATGGAAGCAAAACTTAATTTGCCATGTTCCATGTCCAGTCTCAAAGTGCACATGGCTCTTCGTGCTGCAGTGCGTTTATATTGGGTCATTACCACTCCTCACCTGCAGCTGGATTACCAGGCTGTGGAAAAACRAAACAAACTCATGTCTTGTAATGTCAGGTCACAGTAATCTCTGTAAGTSCAGAGACATACTGAAAGGAAGAGCACAGTGCGGATATAACTTTGGATAATTCTTCATCTCCCTATATGCTTCTCCAAGTTACATGAAGTAAATGGATTACTCAGAATTACTTCCAAAGAAACYTAATCACGGCTATACAACAGAATATAATGTGGTGCTAAAATAYCTCCAAATAAGCAGCCCCTCTAGATATGCTTTCCAACCATCCGAGTTTATTTTTAACTACAAAAGGTAGAAAAAATYAAATAAGTTTTTGGATATGGTCAGTGCAAACAATCAACTGTGTGCACACACAGCATAAAATTAGTAATATTTCTTATATTTCAATCTGATTGCAAATCAAAGAAATATTCTCCATAACAATATTTACTCAAATCTAAAATAAGTGATTATGTAGGTGAGCTTGGAGACAGGAGCAAAMTCATTTCAATTTCTATGAATTAAACACATTGAGTGTCAGTGAGATGCACTAAAGTGGGGAGAGGAGATTGAATTCTGGAAGAATGGAACAAAATGGAATAGCTGAAAATGGAGCTGTACTTTTAAACAACTGAAGCAACAGCAATAACTCATTTTAATTTAACAGTGACAATAAGATCATAATCCAGAAGAAAGCCATCTCTGCACTCCACACAGACAAAATTTAATCCATGATTGCATCTTGATCAGGTTATATTTTCCAACCTGACTAAGAGCAATATTCAAAGTCAGGTTAGATAAATTTTTGCAATGTGATATGTCAGAATAGATACATCTGTTGAGTGGGGATTAAAAGGCACAGAGTTAGCAGACTAAACGCTTGCTTACTTGTCACAGAATAAATACTTACTGTGCTGCTGTACTGACTGTGGAAATACAGTGAATAGTTCTGGACACCACTTCTACATAAGATAATGAAAACAGGGAGCATTAGTTACTCCGAGATGGCTATTTTTGAACACTAAGCTTGGATAGCACAATTAAGCAATATCTGAAGCAAACCACCACAGTTCAAGACAAGAAATTCTTCCATGAAGTGGAATATAGTGAAATTAAAGGAAAACTACAGCTTCCCATAATTTTACCGTTTRGGAATGCCAGCTCCCACTGAACAAAGCTATAGAGAAGAAAATAATGCTCTTATTGCCCAGATGAATAAGTGCATGCACTAAAAGGCATCTTTGCACAGTATCATAATTCTGTCATCTATGGATCAAGGGCACTATGGCCTTAACTCAAAATTTACTAAAATCAATATGAGAAAGAAAAAAAGACTGGAAAAATGTTTTGTGATTCATATCAGCTTCAAATTACTACTTCACTTTGCAGTTTTGTTTTTTTCTCCAACGTGTGACCATGCACACAGACAAAGCGCACAGTCAAACACAGGGACAGGCATCAGTTGCTGTGTCTTCCTGTTTTTATAAAGCTGAAGTGGAAAGAGATGGTGGAAKTTAGTAAGGGAAGAATGAGCAAAGACCGATATGAATGTGGTGCAGGCTGTCACTCCTCCCTGATG
>PTEX01000119.1:440879-468543 GCA_003342815.1 Eudromia elegans
TGCTTACAATAGAAATCACAGCACTGAAGGTAGACTTGAAAAATGTGTTATTTTCCCATTTCCATTTTACATAATCCTACCACCACCATCACCTTCAAAGGAACTTTGAAATAAAGTTTGCTGAGAAGCACTTACTGGAATTTTATGTACTTATAGTGTTATGGACTTATATGCCAGGAAACACACATTCAGTGGTCATGATCATCTCMGCTGAAATGGTTCTCCTCCCAGTAAGCTCAGACATAAAGAAAGTATATCTGCCACCTTAACATAAAGTATGTAAGTAATTGATTTTTCAACCTTCTGCCAATTAAAAAAAAATGGAAAATATAGAAAATCAAATAAAGCATTTTATCTGATTCAGTATTAAGGAAAAAGTTTCATCTTTCATTTAGAAGATATTAAGTTTTTTTGTATGGCATTTTGACTTACAAATTATAAGATTTTAATAAGTTGGCAAAAAAAATCAACAGAAACAAACTAATTTCTGAAATGTTTTGAAATTTTCATCTCTACTTCTTGTCAAAATAACCTCCGCTCAGAAATTTATTTCAGTTATAGACAGAATATCACAATACCTACCTGTATTGCTGCTGAGGTTCTCCCCAGCAAGAATARAGCAAAAATACTTTAGTGACAGACAAGTCACTAAAGAAAAGCTGTATTATATCATTACTTCTAAAAATCACCTGAATTTGGAGATAAGGTTGTTATTTTGAGACTTACACACTGTGGTGACTGTGTAATTAAACTGGAACTGGGTTTTGGTTTTTTTTTTTTTTTTTTGTGGTGTTCACTAGTACATCCATTTCTTGGAGGCAGAAAGTGCTCAATCTATAGCAGTTCAGGAGGTTGTAAGACAACAGAAGAGCCAGAAACTGTGCCAGGTAATTTCTTTCTTGGAAGAAGTTACCAATATCTTTTGATTAGTTGAAAAATTAAGTATTTAATGAACCTTAGCATGTTACAAAGTCATGTCAATGGAATCTACTTTAGAATATGGCTAATCAGGTTGGAAGAGATGGGGGGAATTGGTTCACTGAGCATAAGCACCAGTAGCACATACAACTTGTTATGTGAGAAATGAAGTCACTGCATCCCACATCAGTATCACYACCTGCTGAAGAGAAAACAAGACAACCAAAACAGATTGGACCAACTGAAAATGCTAAGTAACAGGCAGGGAAAGTTTTCACTATATTTCATTATATTACATGCAAGTCTTTCTGTATTTACAACAGCTTTGATGGTCTGAAAATATAACAAGATATGGCTCACAGAAAGAAGTTACTCTACATCTTTGTACAATACAGAATCACTTCTTTCTTTTTTTCTTTTTCCTTTTTTTAGAAAAGTTGCTTTTTTGTTTACCTAGGATCTAGATTTCAAAGGGCACAGCAGAGTGCAGAGTGCAGGCAGCAAAATAAATTGGAAAATTGTTCTCTTTGTGAATACAAAAGCTGTAAAGAAAAATAAATTTTAGTGACACTTGAATGTATGTACAATTTCTGGRTTAAATACAAGAGTAGGAATTGACAAGTAGAAGATAAAAACCCAAAGTTTAATCTCAAATATAGAATAACAATCCACACTATAATCTATGTACTAGTCAAATAACCTGTCTTTATGTAGCAATGAGTGCAGCATGTGACTATGTGGAGTTCAAGTTTGCATTACCTTACATTGAAGATTTTTTTAAAAATCATCAATTTAGAGGCATAAGGGTTCCACAGCAACATAACTGCACAGCYCTCCACTCTTTCTATCTGAAATTTCATTCTGTGCAATTTATTTTGAGACAAAGAAAAATAAAACAGAAATAATACTTTTTAAGGCTTTAAATACAGAAAGCATATGTCAGAAGGAATAACTGCAGAAAAAGAGTAATGAGTTGCGTCAGCTTTCAAGAGCCAAGGTGAGAACAAAAACCATCCATCCTGAGAGCTTGTTATCGACTTTCAGTAAATTGATTTTATATACTCTGACTAGGAAGTAAATGGGTTCACACACAGATATACACCGAAATAGCCATATTTGCCATAAATCACAGTTTTTCTCATTTCAGAGCACTTCTGGTGCTCAGACCATGTTAAGCTAAAGTGAAACCAAAAGTGGCTGCTCAAATCAAATGGGAGTATCCCTGTAGCCACTTGCTCTGTTTTTCTCCTTCAGTTAAATATCACCTTTTAATGAAATCAAATTAAGAGTCTGCACAGACTTATTTCTACCTTGCTCTTTTGCTTTGTTTTAAGTAAGGGAAAACAATGGGCTCCTGGTTGGATTGCTTTCCTAAAATTATGAAGACTGATTTCATTGGGAAAAAAAAAAAAAAAAAGAAAAAGTAACGCATTTACAGTGTTAGTTCTGTATTCCCATTACACTGAAGATAGAATAATTTTTTTAAGTCAGGAAAGGGAAACCATATTCTGGACCATGGATAGACGACAGAGCTCAGGAATGCTTGCAGTACCTTCGAGAGAGCCACTCCTGCCGCCAGGCTTTTTATTTGGTCATGCTGCTAATGTCCATGTTCCATGAACAAGTCTAGTGGCTGACAAAAATATTTAAGAGACTCAGTCAGGTTATTTGACAGTGAAGAAAGAAATGGGTAGAGCCCCAGCCACTACTTGCCTCCCCGAGACAGCGCAGCAAGTGGGTTGGCAGAAGAGCATAAGGGCACACACAGCTCCTAAGAACAACCATTTAAACATGACCCAACCAAAAAAAAATCTTCAGTAGCTAATTTGTTGCAGGATGTTTATTTTAAAGGAATGATCCTGGGAGGTGATCGTAGCAGAGTGGGAGAATTAGGAAAAATCTGCATAGAGCAAGGGGGACCCCTGAACAAAACAAGCTGGTGCTTGATACCGGGCCGTATCGGGGAGGTGCTGTAGCTAGCAGCTCCTACTGGCTTCATTCCCTCTGGAAAGTCAAGGTTACATTAGAGTTTCGACTGGACATAAGAATTTAAACCCTCGCTAACCACTGCTGGCATTTGATAGCTCCTTTCCATGAATATTTGATTTCTGTAGGATTCTTAATAGCAGAGAGGAAAGATTGCTGTATACGATAATAAAGAAGTATAGGAAACAAGGGCACACTAACTGAACACTGTGTGTTCAATGCCTTTCTTTTTCCAGTACTATATTTCATTTCAAGCTAAGCAGCAAAAGCTACAGAATAATAAAACAAATTATAATAGACTCTTGGGTAGCTCAGGGACCAGAACATAAAATAACTAGAGCAGCAAAGTAGGGTAAGAAATTCCAAAATACATTTTCCTTCTCTCTTGAGTAGGTAGCCGTAAAATGTACTTGTGATGTTTAACATTGTTAACAGAGAGGCTTCAAACATCTGAATGCTCCTTTGTTCTTGTTTCTCTACAATAAATAGTAAAAGGTAGGAGAAAAAGAAAAAGAAAAAAAATCTGCTTTTCAGTCTGCTTTGAAGACTTTTCTTCCCTTTTTCATCACCTTTGCAGAACTTAGCTTGGGTCTCAGGCTGAAAGAAATAGTCACAGTGTGTGAATTGCTGCCTGTAAATACCAGATAGTCCCCACACCCACATTTATCTTCACTGATATCATGTCTTCCTCTCAGCAAAGTACCAAATGATATGCCCAGCTTTATCCATGCGTGAATCACTATTTTAGCATACTCATATATATTAGGATATGGCACCTGAGTAAGTGAGTTACTGGAAAAGAGCCTACAATGGGTTATCCAAAACAAATTCCWCAAAACATTTAAAAATTTAACAATAGCTATTCAAACACACACACAAAAAAGTGGAAGTATAATTTTAATTTTAGTGAACCTCTTAAGACAGCAGCAAATGGAGGCTTTACACTCAACTGATTTTGTGACTGTTGGCAGGTTAAATGAACCAAATATTTTACAATGAAATATTGGGTAACAAATTTGATTATACTGGTGAATCTCTGGATAAAACAGCACAAGAGGTAGATGTGACTCTGTGCTAGATGTGCAGTAAAGTGGGGAATATACTGTCCTATCTCTACCAATGCAGCATTTTAAGGAACTGCCTTGTTAATATTTTGGAGAGAGACTTTAAGTCATTCTGTTCAGGAAAAAAAAAAATCTGCTTACCCATCTTGTTTTAAGTATCACTCCTTTTGTATACTTCTTGAGAGATTTTCATTAAAAGTTCTGKTTTTTCCACAGCTCATCAGCTCCTCCAGCTATGTCAACAACCTGCTGGAAACAGGAATGGGAAGAAGGAATGACATATGACTCATTAGAAGTTCATTTTTCCAAGTCATTATTTGCATTTCTTCACTCCACCCTATTGTATCCAAGACTTCTGCTTCATCCAAGGGTCTGCTTACCTAAGCTTTATGAACAGTAATTCTTTTGTGTGTGATTAATTATTTTCTTATTTTCTACTTAGAAAAAAAATAGATTTTATTTGTATCCCAAGATTCTGCATTTCTTCCTTAAAAAAGGAGGGATGTGAAAGGGAAACAGAAACATGAACATAAGGTCAATAGATTTATTACAGAACTCCAGTTTAATATGCTGTCTGCACCCCACCTATGTAACTTTACTGGTAAAAGCTTCAAAATCACAGTTTGTGCTCCAGAATGAATGAATTGGCATTTACAAAAAGCTCAATATTAACTGTCTTTTTGTGCTATTTATAGACATAAACAATCTTTTTTAAAACTAGACCTTGCTAGCAAATGCAGTCTGATTGCAAAAGTGAGATTTTTTTTCCTAAACACAATGAAGGCTCTGCTTGAA
Source organism: Eudromia elegans (assembly GCA_003342815.1). Classification (NCBI taxonomy): domain Eukaryota; kingdom Metazoa; phylum Chordata; class Aves; order Tinamiformes; family Tinamidae; genus Eudromia; species Eudromia elegans. The sequence continues at coordinate 445,643 of PTEX01000119.1, forward strand.
AAAAAAGCCCTGTTGCTTGTACATAGTAGAAGACTGAGAAGACAACATATCTGGGGGAGAAAATAATACAAACACCCAGAACACTGGAACACTGGCTGTTTGTTTTCTCATGATCTAGTTTCCTCCTGTGACACGCTAAGCATTCTTCACTCCTGAAGCACAGCAAACAGTAGGTTCACAAAAAAAAAAAAAAAAAAAAAAAAAAAAGGCAGTTTAGGGCTACTAAAGAGTTTCCATGATCTAGTACGGGGAGGTTGTGGGGTAATCATAGAAATGTCATGGAGTAAAGAATTCGCACTCAGTGTAGGTAATGCAAAAAGATACATATGGTTGTGGCTGTCTCCATATGTGGTACCCAAAAAAAAAAATTACTGCCACCCTTTTATCCATGCAGCAATGGCTGTATTGTGCTAGAGTGGCACATTAGAGTGCCACTGAAGTGCTGTGTCTTAGCAGGCCATCAGCTCTGCCTTTATAGGGACTGCAGCATGACAGATCTTATGACTGTGGTGGTATTACCCTGGCACACACTGGCACAACAGCTGGGGAACAGTAGGAAATAAACTTTCTCAAATATTTAGAAATATGTTCTGCCTTCTTGAGAACTACCCGCATGAGAAGCAAGAGGTATTCTTGTGAAGCGCTAGGGAAGAAAGGATGGAAAACATTTTCCTGCATAATCCTTCCCTTTGTGTTATGTGGAGGTGGGAGGGAAGAGGGTAAGGGAATGGTGGAGGGAGGTGGTCCTTCCCCTCTCCTTAGCACTGCTGAGACCACAGCTAGAGTGCTGTGTCCATCACTGGGCTCTCCAGTACAAGACACAGACAAACTGGAGTAAATCTAGTTAAGGACCATGAAGAGGATTATGGGTTGGAGCTTCTGTTAATTGAGAAAAGGCTGAGAGAGGCGGGACTTGAAGGGACTCGTGGAGGTTCTGTCCTTCCTGATGAGAGGAAGTAAAGACAGAGACAGAGTCTGCTCAGGGCTATCCAGTGAAAAACATGAAGGAATGGACATAAACTAACATAAAGAAAATTTCATTTGAACATTAAAAAAAAAATGCAGAGGTAATTGCACACTGCCACAGGATGCCCAAARGATTGTGGGGTTTAATAATCAAAACCTGTCTGGACAACATCCTGAGCAACCTGTTCTAATTGACCGTCTCTGCAGAGGTTGGAACAGGCAATTTCCAGAGGTCCATTTCAACCCCTACCATTGGATGCTTCTGTGATTTTCAAGTATKCGGCAATATATACCTTCCTTTCACCAGAAGGCTACATTCATTTCTCAGTTGCCATGAAGTTATAATGATTTCTCAGTTCACATCACGTTCCTTTTTAACACATCAAACTAGTGTTTTTTCTTTCTTGTAGATTTATCAACAACATTCCAGTGTGTTTGCACTTATCCTACAATTAGGACAGGTAAAGTTAGTAATAAAGAGTCTCTGATCAAAAGAAGTCAGAGCAGAAGCAATATTCAGTAGCAAAGGAACAGGTTGCAGCACAGCTAAGAGCTGTTTGCTGACAGCTGGCTAAATAATTGCTGACATTTGAAAGGAAATTCCATAGCCAATTTCCCAAATAAATCTGGGGACTTTAAAGTCCCATTGCCAGAGAGATATATGAAGGTTTTCAAATGCATACATATCAAAAAATCTTAAGGTAGTTTTTAAACTTTTCATAAAATAACGTCTTCTGGCAATCTCAATCTGTAAACGTCTGTTAAATTCTGAGATGCTTCTAAACACTGATTTTGTAACAACTGAGTATAGCAAAATAAGAAAATAAATAAAGCCATTACAAATTAACAGGAAGGCAAGTCAAAATATTTAAGATGGAAACCTAGAGAATGTGAAATTTTTGTCTAAAAGCTGCCACACAACACTATCTTCTCTGTGTCTGTGTGACTGCCACAAATAAGCCTTTGAGCTCATCACCACCTCATTCATCACTTGCTCCCATTGATGTGCTATGAAAGACTGGGGACAACCAGAAGTTTACTTCTTGACACATCTATATGCTTTATCTTCCCTCTCCCCAACATTCATCCTCTTTTCTTATCAAAAACTTTCCTTCTCTAAGTAGTTAGCCAAAAAGTGTTTCCATTTACTCTTGGGTCAACTTCTTTCAAAGTCTTCTCTAACTACCACTTTTCTCCTTTCTTCTTCTCCTTTTTCCCTATTTTCCCACCAGTCTGGGCTCCTCCTTCTCTTACTCTGCTGTACCATGGCCAGGTTTGCATTTCACTCTACAAATGCCCCAAGGCTTGTCCTACTGGGGAGCAATCAGTTAAACATCCTGAGGTGCTCTGCCCTGTGACTTGTTATCTCGCTCTTTTGCTGTGAGAGAGCACTGTGATTCTGACAAAGCCAAGCTGATATGCAGCCTTGCAGGGTGCACTGCTAGATGACATAGTCTACTGTCTAGCATCAGGGAGCACAGTAGTGTTTGTTTGCTGTATGTGTCAGATGTCCTTGCACAGGCATTAGTGAAATGTCTATGTACACCGATCATGTAATCCTACACGTAGGACTCTGCATTAGGAACAAACTTGTACAAACAGGTGCTAGTGGATTTTATGGAAGCCTCAGAGTCAGTGGAGTGCTCCTAAATTCATAAAAGAACTTTGAAAATCACATGAAATGCCTGTCTCTATTTTTAATCTGCCCATTATTGCCCTCTCAAGAGAGGATGCTCAGTTGCTTATTTTCTTGAAGACTTCGCAGAAAGTAGCAGGGCTGATAGCTAATGGCCTACGAAGTGAATGGGCTATTCTTCAGAAGCACTTGGAGCAACAGCACCTGCTGGCTAAATACAAGAGTTTTAGTAAAATACCTTCACAAGCAGCTTTCCCAGTCAAGATAAATACAAAGATTGAGGCTCCAAGAGGGAAGAGTGACAAGTAAGATGGAAAAGAATATAGGAAGAAAAGAAAAGGAGGGAGAAAGAAAAGAAGATATGAATTTTTGGAGATCACAGATATATTTTTTTCTAAAATAAAAAGTTAAAAATAGCAAGCAAGATGAATTTGACTCCCATTTAAACTTTATGTAAAGGAGGTGCTGTTAGGTACTCTTCTGGAGGCCATGAGTTGTTCTTTTATCCTAATGGGCAAGAAAGTTATCAGTTCCTTAATTAACTCTCATTGAAAAGTTTGAAGGGAAAAGAAAAGAAAAAGCAGAAAAGGTTTCTGGCACGGGAGGAATTATTTCATGCAAATAATCTTTGAACTCAATAATATAAAGGAAAGTGTATGAAAAAAACAAAGTATATCAAAGCTGGTGGAGTTAGTGCCCAACTCTCATTTTTGCTAATGTATTTACATTTAGAAATATTCTTTAACATTCTGATGCAAACTACGGTTAGTGAGGCCTCACTTCAAAGGAAAGGAATTAGCACAGTCTTGTTAGAGTAGGTGAGTCAAGTCTCATTTCTCCTCCGTTCTCTCTATGACTTCCATGTGATACTTGGCAGATAAGTCATTTAGCCTCTCAGTGCTCAGGTTCTTTAGCTATGCTCTGACGAGACGCATTTGATCAAAAGCACAGTGTAGCACAGTGTAAGTGCTCACTATTACTATTATCAGCTTTTAGGTTCAGAAGTTTTGAAGGTTACTGATGCTGGACAGAAAGCTCAAACCCCAACTCTACTGCTGCCTAAAAAACTCATTACCCTGTGCAGATTTCTTGCTCTTTTCTCTGAAAGGCATTAATACCAAGACATTTTTGGACACACAGCCATTTTTGGCACAGCATACTGCTTTGCTTCTGCCACATGCCCCCTCAAGCAAACACCAAGTCACAACAGAATTAATTACAATATTTTGAAATTACAAAACAATGCACAATGCTGAGCTTTGCCTCACATTATTAAGCCATATTACAAAGGAATGGCGCATTTCTCCTCCTTTGGGACTTCTGACACATTAGTCATAGATTAATACTTTAGTCCCATTTTTGCAATTCATTTAAATGTGGAATATTGTCAAAGCCGTATTAGTGGCTGCAGCAGTACAAATTACAGACATTTATTATTTTCAAAATGAAATAAACAAATTACTAACCATGAATAAATAACCCTACATCCTCAAATCAGGAAAAATATTCACTGAGACAAGATCAAAACCTTAAGGGCTTTGCTTCCCTGAGAAAGCCAGGATTGGCCCCACTGAAAGCATGCTCTGATGTGGGCTAGCTGCAGTGGCAACTGTGTAAAGAACAAAGGATTACAGTCAAAGTCAATTAAATTAAAAGTCAATTGATTTAAGGCTAAGCAACTGATTAGAGAATTAGTGCAGAGGACTTGAAAGGAAAAATTCCCCGCTCTGCCACTGTGATTCTCAGGTCCTGAAATTCCTCACGTGTGCACCTGCTGATTATAATTGGAGCTTGTCAGCTGAAGGGATATATGAACATTAGAGCTGCCTTTGCATTGTGTTGCTCTAAAATTTCTTCACTAAAGTATGCTGAACACTGCTTTTATATGCCCCTTAGAATAAATCAAAGGTGGAATAAAGAGCTGAAAGGAAGAGTAAGAATTCAAAGATCTAGCCACACCAGAGACCTGGTCTTGCTCTAGGTGCAGTCATGGAAAAGCTTCTCTTCATCTTGCTACAATTACATCAATGCCAAGGACTTGTCTGCGCAAAAAGGCATCTTCCTATTTGAGGGGTTTTCATAATGGATTCAGTTTRTCATCTGAACCAAAACTCACCTGTAGCTTGGACCTCAGATATCCAATGAATCCTACTATCTTTTTTGCAATGGAGGATGAATCCCTTCATGTTTTCTCCCTGGGGTGGCATGATATGCAGCCAGCCTGCCGATGTCCTGCAGAAGCAAAAGAAGCACCTCAGTAAGTCCTGCTGTGGTCAATCCATTGTATCATGGTCTCTTCTCATAGGGATGAAATCTRCCTGGATAAAACTGGATGGCACTCACAAGAACCGGTTTCACCCAGGACAATGTGGGTGCTGAAAAAGTCACCCTCTCTTGACACAATAAGTACATTCTGGATATTGTCAAAAACTGCCTTCTTTTTCTCTTATTTTTATAGGCTACAGTCCTTAAGTACAAGTYCAGACTTGAAGGGTAGCAGGTCCATGCACATGCTTACAACTAAGTGCTAATGCACCTTGCTCCATGTTTCTGAATAGCAATTAACAAGTCTCAGCCTAAAATGTTCCCACGTTCTTTTCTCCTATGGCTTCTCTGAGCAGACTCTTTCCAGTTTTGAAACAGTGCGAGAGCGTCCCGCATGCCATCTAAGCCGTTCACTCGAGCAGGAGCGTTCCAGCAGAAACTATGACACGACACAAATATKATGAATACAAGTACAGTAAATAACAGAGCTAGGATTGCCTGAGCAAGGTAGCTTGCAATAGAGGAAGTAGAGAGCCATAGCAATAATCTTCTCATCCTCATTAGCTAATGCAATCTTATTACTTCCTTTCACTTTATCTGATGGTGTTTTTTGATTTATTTTTCTTATGATACTTATGATAAAGGCAATACCATATGGTATATATGGCTTTCTAAATGGTAATGACACTGCAGAATTTTCTTTCAACAAAATCTAATAGGTTAAACCAACAGTTTGAAAGTCTACATATATTTTCATCTTTCCAGTGAAAAGTCATCATGACATGATTAGTTAAACATTTTTAACTTAGCATTGAAAATCTTGAAGCAAAGATTAAAAAATAATTCACAGAAAAAAAAATGTTATACAAAAACGGTTGAACTGGTACTTTATTTCCTGTGTACCTATCTGAATATTCCTAATTCTGAGCCATAATCTCCCTAAAATACAGATAATGTCTTATTTCAATTGTATAATTCCATCTAGTAAGTAATGTTTAACATTTATGTTGAATTTTATGGGCTGGATTCTCATCTGAATTCRAACACTAAACAATACCACCAATTTCAAGATCCACTGAATCACAAATCAATTGTCATTTTACTTTGCTGTTTAGGGTATCTTTAGGGTTTTATTTTCTATTCTATTACCTATAATATGCTTATGTTTTGTTTTATGTTTCTTTTACTATTAACTCTACTATTGCTACAATTTATTACTATTATTTATACCAACACTTTAAAAAGATAGGAACATCAAATATTTACTACACTCTACTGTCTATTTTTGACTTTCCTACTTTTTTTTTCATAGTCAAACTGGAATTCCATTAAACTGGAAGGCTCCAACATAAATCAAGTACAAGTTTTGAATAACTAAATGGCTGACTTTTCACAGACAGAAAAGGAAATACCCAGTTTGTGATGAAGTTCTTCCTATAATTTCCTTCTGAAAGAGTCACTGACTAGTTGAGGTTTTTTAAGGACAAGGACTTGCACTTACAAAAAGCATTCCTGCTCTCAAACATATGAAACTGAGGGTCTTCAGCTTTCCTGAGCAGCACTCCTGTGTTGGTAAATGTCAATGTGGGTGAGAAAACCTAAATTTTAACATGTGCACTCAGAGAGACAGGAGCTGGGAGAACTAAACCTGAAATAAYTTTTTTTCTCCTTCTGATCACCTTAAGACATGGTTGCAAATTGAGAAACAGAGAAAATGTCAGTAAAGTGTATGAAGAGMAACTTTACTTTTTGACAGATTCAGACTTCAATTATTTTCTTTGGACTGGTGAGGCAGTGAGCTGAGCCTAAAAAGAGATTTTGAGGTAGCAGAAAGAGACTCAGAAGTAAAATAATTTTCCTTTTTAGGCCTTGAGTATGCTAGGAAAGCTAGAACAGACCTGCTGATCAGTCAGAAAGGAAAACTAAAGGATGAAATAATAAAGGCAACCTAGGGAACTTTTCTTCATTAGCAACCCACACATGGTGTGACATAGGATAGTGGCAGAACATGTAAACACCAAACAGAGTAAGTWTTTTGTTCCCCCTGCCTCCCCAGGTACCATGAAAGGTTAGGTAAGGGCCAGGGGAGYAGTCATGTCATCATACACTACAGAAAACACAGGAGATCACAGGTGGTGCATTTATCATGGTGTCACACTGCGCCTTGATCTCCCACTCAATTCTGATATGTCTAACCAATTGCTACCATTTTTAAATAGGTACCATCACATCTGAGAGGCCTTTCATTTCAGCTTGAAGGTGGGTGTGGAAAGCTTGCATTTCCAAGACTACCCTGGTTCAGAGGGGCTTCTTTCACCCTACGAAGAGGTGAAATTATATCACTTCCCATGAAGTGGTTCCTTGTATTGAGTCTTCCCTAACAGAATACTCATCATCATCATGTCCTACTCTGCTATTACCACTAAGCAAATTGCTAAATGACAGCAAGATTGGAACAGCAGGGATGGGACATATAGAAATGCTAAAGAAAAACAATTGGATTGGCAATTCACACCATATAGATCCCATAAGGCTCCTGCTATTGAAACAAATACCAAGTGTGTCAAGAATGCCCTTCTTTCCAGCTCATCTTATTTTAATCCTACCAGAATTAATGTTTTGGTTCTGCAGTTTACTAGGTCTATCAGTTAAAACTGCTAATGAAAACACCCCCAMTGAGGCTCCCTTATGGATTCTCTGAGCAAAGTGTACTGTCCAAAAAATCTACTGTCCTGCAATCTCTGAGCCACATCCTGGAGCACGTTTTTCTATAATCTTGCTGCAGCCAGGAAAYGACCACATAAAACTACTGCAGTCAAATGGGAAAAAAATCTCTTTTATGAACAACATTTAATAGCAATAATAGCAATAGATAATAATAGCACTTAATAGCAAAACACTTAATGGAGGTAAGCACAGTTTGCCCTAAGAAAGACGAAGAAAAATTTTTTTTGAAGTGGCTGCCCAAAGTTAGGAACCAAAATACCATTTGAGAATGTCATTTTTAGCTGTGCCTACATAAAAGCAAACATTTCCTTTCTGCCTTACTTAGAAGTGCTTTTTCAAAATGGGAGCTCTGTCTCTAACTTTTGGCAGATTTTTTTTCCTAGATTTTTGGTCTAAATGACTTACTCAAGGATAATAATAAATAAAAGAACACAAAGCATTTCAGGTTTCTCACTTGTTAAGCTTAGTCTATATTCCTTTAATATCATTGTCTTAAGAACCAAAGCAGTTCCAGAAAAAAAAGATTCCAAGTAATATTGTTTTAAAATTTACCTAGTGTGAAGAATTTGGCACTTGAATACAAAAAGGAAAAGAGAGAAAAGTAAGTTAAATAAAATTAACCTCACTTTATTCTTCCAATGAATATTTACTTTGTTCCTATTCTGCWACATGGCAGTGTTCCTGCTAGGAACACACCACTTTTGAATACTGTTGTACCACTCTTTCAGGTAAGTAGTTTTGTAAGAAGGCCTATGAAGGTTTCTTCTAAAAACAATTTTAAATCGACCCTGCTACTGAAATTTCACATAAATCAGGATCCACAAACTAAATATAGTAAACAAATGACTCCAAAAAAAGTGGAGAGAGAAAAATTACCATGTTTTTTATCTACTGCCCTAGATAGGCACAGAAGCCTAAAGRGACTCGTTTTGCAAGACACACTCTTACTCTCTCTCCATCTCTCATCTCATTTGCTTCTGATGTGAATTTCCCCTCTGCCCAGGGAGTGTTCAGAGCTCCGCAATAGGTTCCGTAGCATCTGCTGGGGCACTTCATAATTACATTCCYTGTGCTCAGATTTTGAGAGTGATTCTTCAGGGCTGGACCAAAAGCTTGAGGTCACTTCTTGCCATTTTTAATTACTTCCTGTCATGAAGGATAGAGGAGGACACATGCCTCTGATTTTATTGTCACCAGCAAATTATTCCTTGGTCATTTCTTAGTTCTTATTATTTACCCATTCTCAAACAAGCTTGATTCATTTGTKCTAGCAGACTTGCACATGCAGACAYGCACATTAATCACAAGATATATTTTTTTGCATTGTATTTTCGGATATTTTATGCCACTCTTCTCAGACTCTGTTTTTATATTTAATTTGCCTGGAAATGTTTAATATACTAAAAAAAGATTTTCTTACTAGTTCATTAAAGTCATAATTGTTTTGAATTATTGCTGTAAAAAGATATAGAGAAATCTCCTTTATAGTAAGATAGAAAAATGTTTCTCTTTTATTTAAAAGTGACATTGTACATCTCACTCTTGCTCTGCCTAGTACCATTTCCTACTTATCATGAACCTTCTAAGCGAAAAGTACTCATTTACAATTATTTGACTATGATTATATAGTACATCTTAAGTCTTCAGGAAGTGCTCGGCTGGGAAATACCCTTTAACAGATCATCCATCAAGAGGACCTTAAAGAACCACAATGACTGTTATTTAAGGGCTATAGTAATCCTCCTTGGGGGATGCCTTTTGATGACTCAGCAGTATTTAAATCACTGCATTTTGTACACTCATAAGCCTGCAGAAGAGCTGCTGTGTGTTGAGAGCTTCCCGGAGAGAAAGGAGGAGGTCAAAGACATCACAGTAAGACCAACTAGGGAACAAAACAGAGGAGCAACAGAGCAAATACCTCAAATAGGAGTACTTGGCAACACCATAACACGTATGTATGGAGACAGCTGTATGAAGATAGCTGTATGGAGACAGCTATCCAGGAGCRAGAAAATGCAATATGCAAGCACTTGAGTGTGCAGGCAGAGAAAGGTGGTTGTCCCTTCTTATATATGTTCTATGTGATCAAATAGTAATGACAATGAGTTTCTGATCAAGATTTGAGTTTGACTATTTTTTACGTATTTAATACCTACCTGCATGTTCTACAATTATATATTTAATGTATGTGTCTGTTTTCTAACAATATCTTGGAAGGGTGGTATGTACATGCCTGGTATCACTAAATAATCAGAACCAAAGCAATAGACTCCAACATTGAACCAGACACGCATCTCCACATACAAATAAACCTCATTTTCAGGTACTTTGGCAAGTTTAGGAAGAGATCAGGCTACCCAGGCTGCATAACTAGCACCACAAAAAGACACCCCAAGGGTCGGGCGTGCCTAGTCCTCAAGCATTGCTCTCAGCAATGTACTTAGCCAGGAAAAGGCAGAATGTTGGGCTGCAGAGGAGAAGACCCAGAGGGAGAGCTGGCTTTGACAGGGCTAACTGCACGCATGCAGAAAATGCCCTACATAACCACGCTCTTTTTACTCCTCATCAAGTAAAAATCCCTCTAGGGTGCAGAGTGCAGCATTCAAAAAGGCTAAAAGACAAGGGACATGACAAGAAACACTGCAGGACGGTTTCATTTAAAATCAGCAGAGGCAAATCACAAAGCTGTGCAGTGCCCACATAAAATCCCTGCAGCACTTGTTTGAATGACTTCTGCTCCTGTGTTTAGAGATGTTGAAATATATTCTATGGAGAAGTTTTCTGAGCTGTCCAAAAACTAGCCTTTCTGAGCCCAACAAGACCTTTGAGGCTTTGTGAGAAATTACTGACTGTTCTCCCTGGCAATGCCACTGACATGGTTACTGATGCAAAAGGGCAGATATCAAAGTCAGATTTCTTGAAGATGCTCTTTTTTAGTGTGTGGCATATTGGGATAGGAAAAATGACAAGACCCAATATAGTTAAGGCATTGAAACTCACAAGTACTGGAGAAAAAAGACACCAATTCTATTGYGGAAAAAAAAGAATATTTATTTTTTAGTGATCCTTCAAATAATCGATTGTTTTGACACTAAACCTCACAGAGAATAAGATTACATTTTTTTCCTTTTTTTTTGTATGGAAACAGTCATGTGAGACCTCACAAAAGTTTATTGCAACAGAATGACTTCCTCTTTCTTTTTTTAATAACTTTCTTGAGTACTTTCTCTTTTAACAGCCAACATACCAAATACCAAATAGATTACAAAACAAATAAATAAGTTTACCAAGATTTAAAATATTTATATTTCAATGAAGCATTAGCAAAAGGAAAGGTGGTAAATTTTTCATGGATTTTGTACAAACATGATGTTAAGTTCTTCACTGAGGATCTGACAAGAGAACCTAAGCCAAGGTTACATAGAAATAAAAACCTCAATTTAATTATCTGCTCTCCTTGTTTGAATAATGTATATTTAAYCCTGTATAGTGAATATTTATTAAGCTTTCTAATGAATGAGACTTTCCCTGGGAATTTTACGTACTGTTTAAATGCCTTTTAAATACTGTTTTTCTTTGCAAAGGAAGACAGAAACAGATGTTTTTCAGATGTGATGCAAGTGTGACGCAAGCAAAACTGTTGCAGACTTACTACAGGGAATGTACTGGCAACAGTTTACTTGCTTGAGTAGCTGCAAAGACTTTCTCAAGAAAAATCAGGAACAGGGTGATCAGGAAGATTCCCAACTAAACTAATATGTACTACATTGTTGGACAAGGATTTTATAAAATCTGTGCAACATCTTTTCATTATCAGAAACCAAGCTTTGGAGAGCACTGCATTCCTGTTAACCTTATTTTTAAAGTATTTGATTTTTCACGAAGATTTASCTGAGCAAGAAGTAAATTAAAATCGAATGAGAACTTCTAAAAYTTTACATCACAATTTGGTTAATGGTAACAATTTATCATATAATGGATTGCTTTATGAAAATATAAGGACTGTTTCCTCTAGAAACAAAACACAGAAATAAGCACTGATGATTCTTTTTTGATAAATATGGTCCATATAACCCTAAGATGTTTTTTATACAWAAAAGCTATCTGGAAAAATAGTTTTGCAAAAAGCAGCCTTACATTCAAAACTATATTGACAGTGGCTTTTAAGAGTGCCCAAGCTCAACAACTATATTCATCTTGATTTTTACCTACACTTTACTTTTGCACTATTATCTCTTTTATATCCACAGGGAATATTTATTCTTATTTTAATATATAATTCATAAAATATGTCCCAGTTGCTCACCTCAGACGGCATTTTTCAGTCATCTCTTTTTCTACCCTGACTCCTGCAATGATTGCTAACCAGCATGTCTTATCTTCCAGTGCTATGATGTTTACCAAGAGGCCCACCCCTGCCCTCTGGGATATTGCCTTGAGCAGAGGGTGGCTGCCTCAAAATTTGGCCAAAAGAGCCCCAGGCAGTAACTTTCACACCTACTGAAGTCACTAATATGATCTATAGCTACAAGAAATACCAGCAAAGTACAGAACCATGTGGTGCTCTGTTATTGACTCCTGCAAAGACAAAAAGAAGTTTWTGTTCTCACAGCATTTGCAAGCTTTTGATGCATTTTGTACCTGTTTCAATAACTTTTCACTGTTGTCCTGAAGAGCTCTGGCAAAGGTTTTGAGAATTTGAATGCATTTTTGAAGGTRTTACGCTCACTGCAGAGAGGCTCTATACTTTGCAACACGACCCCAATTCCATCCATGTGGCCAAACTGTAAAATGTATTTCTTAGAATACTTTATTTATGGTTTTGGTCATGTAAGGCAAAGACTAATCCAGGAACAAACAATTGATTAACTCTTTTATAATTATTAGGGTATAAAGTAAACAGTAGCAATTCAGTCATAGCAGAAGTTTAATTTTGATTAACTCATTGCTATCTGCAGAGGATTAACTTAAAGACTTATATCATAATTTTCAGGCTGCCACTGGTTTGTGCATCATCTTTTGAACTTCACCCATGTCGATCTTCGTCTGCCAGTCATCCTCAGCTCTTCTCTGCCCCATTCTGTAAAATGTGGGAGTCACTTGCCGTAACTCTGAAGGGTAAGTGGACAAATGGCAGCAAAGAGAAACAAGTTAAAACGGGCTAATGTGCTGCTGCATTTATTGCAGAATGCTATGGCCAAAATACAACCACCTCAGTTCAGTGCCAACATATTAAGGTATATGGCGTGAACCATAAAATGAAAACAAAAGTCTAGATGAGAAAAATTAAACTTTTATTAGACAGAAATGTACTGGTGTTCAAAAGAAGCCCCTTCTTGAGGCTTTTGCATTAAAATTTCAAGCATATTTGGGAGCTCGTGGTGTGAAGAACTGATTTTAAATGCGAGTTTATATTTAAAAGAAAAAAAAATACAGGTAAATGCACAGCGTAGGAATCTGAACACATATTTGCCTGTCATTCTGACGGTGCTAAGAAGGACACCCAGAAACACAAACTCATCACACTGTCTTTGTTATGTGGCAATCTCAGACTGTTTCTGCTACATAAGCGTCCTCTGCCACCTGGTTGGGAAAGAATCAGGACCAAGTTTCTTCCTTAGAGCCCTGGCAATACAARGCCTCTGCTGGCACCTGAACTTCCTCCAAGCTTCTGCAGAATTCCTGCAGGAAGGTCCTTCCGGACACAGAGTACAGCTAAGTTAAGTTTAGAATTAGATGGGATATCTATTCCAATACAATGTCAGTCCTAAATTAGATGAATCACAGGTTAAAAACTGACATTAAATCTCAGAAAATTTCTTAGAAGATAGAAAGTTAATAACAAAATCTGTTCTTGAAAGTAAGTCAGCTTATTTTCTTTCTATTTTCTAACTTCACTTCAGGTTTGTCTCTTTCCTKGCTTTTGTATTCAGAATAAAGAGGCTTTTAAGGAAGAAAAAAAAAAGTTCTCTTTAAAATAAACTTATTGCAGAGTGCTTTCYTTAAGTCTATAAAGTTTTGTYTTAAATAATTTTATATTAATGGATMTCAAAATAAGCAAAGTGTTCTGTGGAAACAGCAGATCGCTGTGAAATWGATCTATTCTACCTGTATTTCCATGACAGATTTTAGCGACTGACTGAAAATAACCAAATATCCAAGGTATCTCCTTTAGTATGCCATGGAAAGAGAGTGACTGTTTACAGTATCAAAACACTGTCAAAACGTTTGCTTTATTCAGTCCTATTTCCATTAAGAAAGGCTTCTTACACAAGCTAACAAAAAGACATACTTTAAGGAAATGGTAATATATCACTCCAGCTCACCAGAGCCTAGTCATACATCACTAAACCTTATGATGGCCATGCTACTGAAATAATGTGTGGTTTAAAAGAGAGCAAGCAAGTCAGAACTTGTTCATTTTTCATAATTTTAGCGGAAAACATATATACATTGGAGCAGGCAAACAAATTGCAAAACAAAGCAAAATAATTCTTGCAATAGAATCAAGGAAAGCTGGTAAAGTCAGATGAAAAGGAAAACTCAGACCCAAATTTCCAAACAGATTATTGACTATATTTTAAATCTATGTCCTCAAAGAAATGTGAGTCARTTCGTTAAGATGAATCAACACACAAATATTACTCTTTTTTTGTTCTGGTTGGTTGGATGCACCTACCATCCCTCAGGAATCCTCTCTTTTCACCCTCCTTTCTTCCTCCTTTTCTTCTTCCTCCCTCTTCCCTTTCCTTTTCCTTACCTCTTTCCTTCCCTCTTGCCTTGCTTTGCCTTCCTTCCCTTCCTATCCTCTTATCTCTAGCAAATATACCCTTTTGACTGAAAACATTTAAAGCTTGCTCCATGTTGTCTCTACTGAATTCTTGTCTAGTTACAAGCCAGAGACCATTGTTAGTAAATCTACCATTTTTGATCAATTTGATTAGCAGATGGGATCTTTGATCTGGACTTGAAAGGGTCTGTTTAGAAATCAGTATGGCTTGTGCTGATGGCACAATATTCAGCCAGTTTTATGATGGTGACATAAAAAGATTTAAGACGTGCTTGCTCAGAACAAAGACAGCTAAAGAATTCAGGAAACCAGTTTAGTAAAAGTCARTCCTCCTTTATCTTAAAGCCAAGAGCCATGCTTTTCAACGTATACAAAGTCCTTTGTCATCCAAGGACAAAAAGCAGTGATTTCKTTTGCAACTATTTATCACCCCATAYATTTAAAGGGGGATATTTTCTGATACGAAAGAAAGTAGAGTGGTTAAAAGCATCATATAAATTATATAATTATCTGACATGTTCTATTATGGCTGCCATCCAAACTAAAACATATACATCTAGATCACTGTGGAATTCAAAGGACATGAAGGACTAGGAAAATCTGAATGCCTCTTCAGAACAGAGGAAAATCTGCTGACTTTTGAAGTCCTTGGGKTGCAAGATAAATGTTAAAGTAAATTCAGCCTTTTTGTATCTTATAATTTACCTKCATCTGTATGTTTTTCTTGTAGCATAAGAGCATACTTTAATCACATACAGATAGGCTATTCATTTAAGTGAAAGAAGAAAACTTCCTTCCATTTTATCTCTTTGCTTTTAAAATAATTTGTTGGTATGACTTTCATTATGATTTTTTTTTAAAAAAAAATGAATGGAATTAATTCTCTGCTATTGTTGCAAAGGCTATATAATGAATGCTTGTTAGAAAGTCAGATAGAGGGAAATTAGATACCAGTTTCAGTCATTAAAGAAAKTTCTCTTTGAAATCCAGAATCAGGCATGTCAAGGTATAACACTGAGGGAAAGTGCAGACATTAACTCCTGAGATATCTCAAACCAGGCACGTTTTACCAGAAAACCTCTTACTCAGATWGGAATTGTAAAAAAATAAGAGAGCGCAAGGAAAGGAAGCAATAACAAACATTAGTTCTCTGTAGAAGTATTCCTCAAATGGTTAATTCTGTTTGGCAGTATCCCTTCCAACACCTAAAGGCAGCAAGTACAACTGCAGAGGGACAGCTGATTTCAGGAGGGTAATTTAATCGGCTCATGACATTTTCAAGGCCCATATCAATTCATAGTGGTAATCAGCGGTGCTGAGTCCAGCTGGAGGCCTGTGGTTAGTGGTGTCCCCCAGAGGTCAGTCCTCGGTCCAGTCCTGTTCAGTTTATTCATTAACAACCTAGATGAAGGGATGGAGTGCTCCCTCAGCAAGTTTGCTGATGATACCAAGCTGGGAGGAATAGCTGACAGCCCTGAGGGCTGCGCTGCCATCCAGAGGGACCTGGACAGACTGGACAACTGGGCGGCGAGTAACCTCATGAAGTTCAACAAGGGCAAGTGCAGGGTCCTGCACCTGGGGAGGAATAACCCTAGACATGCCTACAGGCTGGGGACTGACCTCCTGGAGAGCAGCCCCGCAGAGAGGGACCTGGGCGTCATGGTGGACGACAAGTTGACCTTGAGGCAGCAGCGTGCCCTCGTGGCCAAGAAGGCCAATGGGATCTTGGGGTGCATTAAGCAGAGCRTCTCCAGCAGGTCGAGGGAGGTGATTCTGCCCCTCTACTCAGCCCTGGTGAAGCCGCACCTCGAGTCCTGTGTGCAGTTCTGGGCTCCCCAGTGCAGGAGGGATGTGGAGCTGCTAGAGAGAGTCCAGTGCAGGGCTACAAGGATGATTAGGGGTCTGGAACATCTGCCCTATGAGGAAAGGCTGAGAGAGCTGGGCCTSTTCAGCCTGSAGAAGAGAAGACTGAGAGGGGACCTGATCAGTGTCTRTAAGTACCTCAAGGGAAGGAGCGAGGTGGATGGGGCTGGCCTCTTCTCAGYGGTGGCCASYGATAGRACTAGAGGAGACRGSCAATAATTGAAGCWCCAAAAGTTCCACAGGAACTTGAGRAAGAAYTTCTTWMCWGTGAGGGTGACAGAGCSCTGGAMCAGGCTGCCCAGAGAGGTGGTGGAGTCTCCTTCTCTGGAGATCTTCAAAACCCGCCTGGACATCACCCTGTGCCACATGCTCTAGGAGACCCTGCGTGTGGAGGGGGGTTGGACTAGATGACCTCTAGAAGTGCCTTCCAATCCTAGCTATTCTATGATTCTGTGATTCTATAGCATTGGTTTCAGATACAAATGCCCCCGTATTTGCCTATCAGTTTGTCTGGGGAGAGAGGTAAACATCTCGACTTACTCAGACTCTTCAAATGCTGCATCAAAACTCTTCAATACTTCATCAAAACCAGTCTGAAATGCTGGCCATATGCTGACCCAGCAGGAARCTTACCACCTATTCCCAAGTTTTTTCCTACTAATCATATATTGGTTTGAATTGGTTTCATCTTTAGCAGTGATATTCCAAGAGTTGTGATACCTGGGTCAAACATCCAAATGCAATCTCTATTGATATAATGTCACCCATTATTATACCCATTATTATACCCAATATTTGTAGCATGACTTTGCACCTTGCACAGCCCACATGCTTTTGACTTGCTTTTGCTGGGAGAGTGGTTATCACAGAGCTTAAGCCTTCAACTGTCCTGGCATGTATGCCCTGTCTCTCCACTCTCTATGCCAAAAGTGCTCTCAKACCATTTTTTACAGCATTGTAAATCCAACTTTCAGGCTGCTGATACAGAATAAGAGTCTTTGTAATACAAAATACGAATTCACTCTGTTATTAATTCAAGATATTTTGAATCAATGCATTCTATGCYATTGGGCGTGATATGTTTTCTTTCAGCCAGCATGAAATAAGCACAAAGGCAGCATAAACACTTATTGTGTCCTCAGGCTAATTTGAGAAAAATATAAATACATGATACTCATGATTTAAATCAAATTGCTATGGCTTAGTGATATGTTTCTTCCACACATATGGTTCTTAGCACCAGAGATACTATTCACTCTACATCTTTTTTACATCCAAGCTGTGGTGTCCCACAGTCAATCTATTTGTCAGTCATTTTCATCTGCTTGCTTATGGGCAACCAGAGAGATCACACAGCTAGACCTTAAAASAGAGAGCAGACTTTGTGGAGTGCTGTATTTCAAAAATAGACTATTAATATCAAATGTAAACTATTTCCTACACTCTGAAAGTTCTTGTCATTAGTGAGGTGACAGCCCACTTGAAATCCTGATGTTGTCTACTTCACCCTTGCCCTACCTTCTGCTGGGTAAGGCTTCTCTCATGGTGGGTTTTTCACACCTTCCAAGCACAGATCGATCCTTCATCACACTTCCCCTGGGCTGGAAAATGAGCTAAAGAGACACATTTTAATACTACATAATCAGTCCACATGGAAAACCTCAATGGCTTTTTATAATGCTTTAACATAAACTAAGTGTTTTCAGAAAGGATCTGCAATCCTTCTTTCAGTCTCAGGGGAAYTAGGATCACATTATACTAAACAGCTTCTTGATCAACCACAATTTCATCTGCAAAATTTTTTTATCYTTTTTTTGTTCTGATCATTCCAGAACAAAAAGCTCAGACATTTTTTCTCTTACATATTACTTATTTTYAACCACAGCTTTAAAATTCTAGTAATTTTCCTCCTAGTCAGGTAATCTAACAYGAAGTTTTCTTGTGATAAGGCTTATAAGACTTTTCAGTTCCTGTTTACATTATAATTAGTGGTTGAGACCACTGCTAGTAGTTGAGAAAAGATGYATTATATCTTGAGTTATAGTGACAGCAGTTCCAACTTATTCAAGCAAATGAGATATTTGTTCATTSTATAACAGTGTCAAGTCTGTTGTTTTAAAAATATCAGAAGATCTTTCTGGGATCTGGATTTTCTTCAAGGTAGTAAGAAGACATGGTATCTAAAATAGCAAATTGAAAACTGAACAAAGTGAGCGGAAGAAAAAGTATTYCACAGGCAAGTAAAGTTTCTCTACAGACAAACTTAGACATAGTACCTAGAAATCCCCAGGAGTTCAACCTGCCATTAGTGCTTTTACAAAAAATCCCGAATAATCAGAAGATTTTTTTTTTTCCTCTTAAAAGGGTGCGAAAAATATAAGGTTTGGAAACGATCAACATGTTTTACTCTGATATTTTCCTTCTTCCCTCAGTTAAACAGTAATGTTAGAAGATTCACCCTTCTGATCCCAAGGAGCAAGCAAGTGTGTGGGGAAAGAAGCATTCATATGTCAATGCTTATGAGTTCTTTATAGGTGATGGAAAGTGATGCTCAAACAAGTAACAATAATACAGATATATGTGTCTAGTGGAAGAAAACAATTCTTAGTTTATAAACTGCCAAAAAAGCTGCTTCAACATATGTGTTTTTCTTTCTTTTTAATTTTTAATATGAAGAATATGCATTTTATCCCATAGTCATCKCTCTGGCTAATATGGGAGTCCTATTTGACATTGCCATTAGAGCTATTTTAACAAGTTATATTTAACTTGTTGCTTGGGCTTTGATGCCTGGGGCTTAGTTTCTGCTTGCTGAGCTGCTTTCTGTATTATGTGGAGTGTCCTGACAACAAGATGAACGAGCACGGGATGGCTGCATTTGGCAATCAGCTAATACTGCAGAATGTGCTTTTGCCTCTGTGGAAGAGCTTTCCCAACAGCTGATCAGAAGACTGACCACCGGCAGGTCTTCYTGTGCTCAGACTGGAGCCACTGTTCAAATATCAAACACCCATGGCTTTATTCCTGGGACTCCTCTACACTACARCCAGTCACTTTCTGCAATGTTCCCTCTTGTGGGGCTGACCACTSTTTGCATGGAAAGACAGCAGGTTTCTTGGAAGGTTTCTAGACCTCTAATCATGTAGGGAGGACTAAGAAGGTGGAGACACTCCAAGATGTCCCTGTCATGTTGCACTGTAGAAAGGGCTGCTGCCTCAAGGGAGGATCTCTTACTGCATGCCTCTAATTCTGGGGAGCAGGATGAACTGGGCTCCCACAGCCTCCTTCACCTGCATGGGTGAAAATGGAAGGAGGGATGCTGAAAGAGGGACAGCATTTCCTAAGGCAGTCAGAGAGGAAATGAAGCTGTTGTTGGACCTTCATCTTTCATATTTTACCAGATCAAATATTCACCGCAGGAAGCAACTTATTGCATATCCTTTACTGCAACTCTCTTTTATGGAATCAGTCCTGAGACATTTCAGACAGTAGCCAGCAGGGAAGTTATCTGACCATATGAGCTTTTATAGTGCTGGTCCACACTTGAGGTCCCCAGAAGCAAAACCCATTATTTTAGTACAAGCAAGAGATCTATTTTGGGGGTGGAGCAAAAACGAAATTTTACCTGGAAACCGTTATAGAGAAGTTCTGCAAATCATCTGCAACTTGCTAGGTAGCAAGGGATTTCTTTTCATTAAATATCAAATCCATATTTTCATCCAAACACCAAAATCCAGTACAGGATAGATGGGTAAATAAGAAAAAGGAAGGAATTTGTCCCTAGATTATTTGGTGCTGAGTGACCTGCCACACTGACAATGATGCATTCTAGCTCACAAGCCGGTGTGCAGTCTTCTGCTTGCAAGCTGTCCAGGGTATTTATAGGAAAAGCAGTAAACCCTTTGGGGCAGTCCCTGGCTCCCTGCTGGCTCCCACATTCATACTGTTTGCATGGATTTCACTTGTGAATGGCTTGGAGACCTTGCGGCCCCTTCCCGTCCCTCTCCTAGCCCTCCTGGGGACAGGATGTGTGTGAATGAGGAAGCAGCAAGGGGAGGACTCGTGATTTCTCTCCAAGTGATTAGTTCCCARCCATTCACACTGCTTGATTTGGTGTCTTCAGAACGGACAGAAAAATAAAATTAGATGATACAGCAGTCACACAAAATAACCAGTCACTTCAAGGACAGCTCTTGTGAAAGCACTTTGAATGTACTTGATCTTAATTTTTCCWTTTTGGAAAAAGCAGATGCTAAAAACAGACCGTCAGATTAGAATGAGGAACCTATAAAAGGACTACTTAGTAGTCTGTAGAGCTCTGTCAGCCTGAAGATGAAATGAGTCATGAAAGTGTCAGATTGTGGCACCTACTGCTTTCACTATACTGACAGGAGAGGGAAGATCATCGTTGTCTGCCTGGTGCTCCAAGGGGAGGGCTCCGAGCAGCATCTGAGCCCATCATTACCGAAAGGTCATGGGCCTTGAGCCAAGCATTTTGCTCACAGGCTTCAAAGGCAGCAGAAACTGAGTGCCGGAGATCGCCTCTTATTATTTTAGGTACACAAATGGTAAGTAATCTTCTTAATTAAGCACAGGCAGGAAGMTAGGACCTTGATGCTGATCCTTGAAATAAGTATTTCATCATTTATTACATCAATGCCAGGTGACTAAGGATTATGGCTGCAAAATGTGTTTCATCAGCTCATACAGAAGAATGTCTGGCAGAGAAAATGTGCTTTGCTAGACTCCACTTCAGCTTGCATTCTTTATTTATCAAAACTACAATAAAATAAAATTAAAAAAATCTCCACAAGGAAGCGTGGCATTTCTATTTCTCCCACAGGAAATAAACTTTATAAGACAAACAGCAGCAGCTTTTAGAAGAACAAGTACAGTCATAGCCTCATGTACTGCAGTATAAAGTCACGTACTCAGAAAACTAGAGCTGCCAGCACAGGACTTCACTCTCCAAAATTTGAATAAGAACAGAGCTACTGGGGAAAAAAAAACCACTGGATGGATGAAGTTTTGCTTACACAACATATATACATATGTGAGATTTCTGAATATGTTGCCACATATAAGATACTTGTGGGAAACAGATGTACCCAGGGATTAGGAAAACCTTTCATCTTCTAGGGAAGGATACATGCCTGGGGAGGCCATGTTAGTTCTAGTGAAACTCTGCATAGGAGGCCTGGGACTGCGCCTCCTCCTGTTGAGTACRGGCTGTTTCCAACAGACCATGTGAGCCAGGGCTAAAAATTGAGATCCAGGCTCTATGCATATCTCTGCCATTGACCTGTTCTTTATCCTTAGGCAAGTCATTTTCTATTACCATGCTGTTTAGTCTGCAAATTCATTGGCGCTGTAGCTCTGACAATGTATTTTGATTCTGTCCTGCCCAGACAGGCTGTGATCTCAGCTGAGAAATTCCCGACACTACTGTATAATAAATGACTCAATAATTCAGAACATAAAAATAAATCAACCTCTCTCTTTTTTCTTCCCCTAGAAAATCAAATAAAGCATGGCTTATATCACCCCAAATCCCTAACAAAACCACCCAGTCATCTGGACAACTTCCCAGCTTCAGCCCTTCTGAGAGATTACCAAACAGCAAGGCCACTCTCCAACCAACAATTAAAGAAAGGAATACCAAGTTTTAATCCTTCAGGCTATTCCTGCCTTTGTGTTTGCATGCTTGTCCTTAKGGGATTTGTCCTTCCCTCTCCTGCCTTTTGCCACCTAAATACACCTAGGATAAAGATAACTACATTCTACTTTATTTAATGACTATACTTAAAACGTGCTAGGAAAAATAGTAGGCATTAGTACTTAGAAAGTAGAGACTGAGAAACATTAAAGGAATTGGGATCACGACTGTATTTTGTTTCAAAATACTCATGTGAATAAACTCAAGTTTCAGATAGGATGAAAAGGGGGACTTGGGCAAGTCAAAAAGTGTAGGTTGCATCATACACTCCTAGTTCAGACAATGAAAGAACAAATAGAAGTGACAGCTGAACTTGTGCTACTGTTCTGAAWTGCTGCAAAACCTAGGACATGTAACATATTAATGCAAAATATTGCTGCGATAAACAGAAAAAGAGATGAATAGAATGGTATGATTTGCAAGTAAAAAAAAATTCCATTCTGAGAAAAAGGGAAAATGAAATAGAAAAATGGAAATATTCTTGGAAAAATAAACTAACATGAAAATCTCARCAATCTATCTGGGAGTGGGTCCAGGAAACCTACGATCTCCAAGGCAAAAGTTATGCTGTATGCAACATTCCAAGTAGTAAATAAGCGCCACTTTCTCCAAGCCCAGGATCGGTGTATTCCKACMAGTAGAAAGTCAAGTWAGAGGGGCAAGAGACCTGTRTGGATGGGAAAGGAGCTGCTAGGGAAACTTAATGAGAAGAAGAGAACATATGTAAGGTGGAAGAAGGGCCAGGCCACGTGGGAACAATATAGGAACGTTGTCAGGGAATGCAGGAGTGCRACGAGGAAGGCCAAGGCCYGCTTGGAATTAGAACTAGCAAAGGACATCAAGGATAACAGGAAGGGCTTCTACGAATACGTTAGCAGCAAGAGGAAGACTAGAGAAAATGTCGGTCCGCTGCTGAATGGGGAGGGTGCGTTGGTAAC